>WAAE01013395.1:272855-305073 GCA_013400495.1 Nicator chloris
CCCCGCCGGGCCCCCGCCGGCAGGATGATCGGCGTGAACAGCATCAACAGCAGCGCGGGGCGCATGCGGTCCCGCTCCATGTGCTCGGTGCGCTACGGGCGCAACTACCGCGGCGTGGAGACCTTCTGCTACGGCTGGCCCCAGCGCTCCCGCACCCTCAAGCCGGTGCTCTACACCGATCTGGTGGTCAGCCGCATCCAGAGCCGCCGCAAGAAGAAGCCGGTAAGCGGCGGGTCGGGGGAGCGGGGGGCGCCACGGGGGGATGCGCAGCGCCCTGCGCCCCGGGGACATGGGCGGGTGAATGTGCCCGGACAGTCGCCGTCCCGCCCAGGGCAAGAGCCTCAGCCCTGGTACGGATGTAGCGAGCAGGCAACCCCATCTCTGTCTCCGGTCTGCTTTCTGCGGAGCTGGGTCTCCACCATATCCCCTGCGCCCGAGAGTCCCCGTCCCCAACCCTGGATTTTTTCCCCCGCCATCCCACCCCGATCACGGGGGTGGCGGGAGCGCGACAGGACCTGGGTGACATTGCGCCGCTTACCGTGGTCTGGCAGCAGTGCTTGCTCGAAAACATCGCTGCTAGAGGAATCCAGGACAAGAGCCGTACCGCTGGGACCTGCCCTACGGCTTAGCGTAAGTGACAGGCTCTGCGGGCTCTCTGCCAAGGGGTGCGCTGCGCCGTGCCCAGCCAGGGCAGACTGGCACCCACCTGAGCGTCGGGGAGAGCCGCAAGGCAACGTGGAGGGGTAGCGCCGCAGCCCCGGCTCCCAGCCGAGCAGAGTTTGAGAGGAAGGAGTGGCTGCCTGGACAAAAAAGGGCTTTTTACTGCCAGGAGCTTGCTCGCTGGGAGCCGGGATGCGTTTTGGAGGTGTTAGGCTGGTGCGCATCGGTCCTAGGTGGGAAGAAGCGAACAGGCTGTCTCTGGGCGCGTCCTGCCTCGGTCGGGTGCCTGCCTCCGGTGTAGTAGTGGGAGAAGAGCCCACGCCGGCCCCCTCCTCGCAAACAGGCTGGGGCAGAGCAGTCACGGTTACCCTAGAGCTACTTGGGCTGCCCTCGCAGCCAAAACCAGCCCGGCGGGGCGATCGGGGCCGTGCCAAGCCGCGGTGCTGTCATAGCGCAGTACGGTCTGGGGGCAGCATTAAGTTGTGACGCACTCGGATGGAAACATGCAGTTGGGAGATGCTCGGTCGCTGCTCCCGCGCTGTGGGGCTGCACTGAGAGGGATCTGCTGTCCTGGGGGTGGTAGTTGCCTGGGCAAGGAGTTGTTTAAATATTTTGAAAGAGGTTGATGCAGCTTACAATGTTGCTGAGTCAAAAGTGTGGGGCCGGGATGGGTAGCTGTCACCTGCTGCAACCCATGACTGCAGCAGGGTGGAAGGTGATGCACAGGACATTGTCCCCGTGGCAGCCCATTCTACGGGAAAAAAAGTCTGTCCCCAAGTCAGTCTGCTCTGTGTACGCACAGGAGCCCCTCTGCAGCAGAGGGGAGGGTGGGAAGGACACAGCGGTTTACGCAGCAGGGCTGGTATGTGCCAGTTGTTCTTGAGCATGAGTTGTGCATGCTGTGGAGGTGCAAGAGGTGCAGGGAGGGGGGTGGGCTGCCAAGGTGAATTAGGCACCTGACATAGGTGCAGTTCCATCTGACATACAGCCCTGATCTGACCCTGCTGTTCGGATCTGTGCAGCTGGGGCATCTGCATGCCATGGGGCCCTCAGAGCATTGTGGCTGAGTGTAGCAAAGATATTTTGCTGAGGAAAAGTTGGGGACAGCCAGCAATTGAGATTTCATATTTAAATGCTGTCAGTCACAGAGAGAGGTAGAATGACTGCAGGGAGGGTGCTTGGTGGCTGTGAAGTCTGTCATGAATGTCATGAACCCATGGCTGGTCACAGGGCTGACAAAAGGAAGGGCAGCCTTGATATGCACAGGGCATCTTGCTGCATGGAGAGCTGAGCACTGTGTTTAGCAGAGGAGCTAGCAGACTGAAAAGGAGATGTATCTTTAAGAGTTGTGATACATAAAAGAGGCACTCCAAAAAGAGTTAAAACTCTCATCTGGATGCTGAAATTCCTGCCTCAACCTTCACCTGTTACTTGAGTGCTGGGCCCCAGCCCTCAGTACAGTCCCATGCCAAAGCTGTGTTCAGGCCAACTTGTTGCTCAGCTCCACAGACCAGCACTGGATCTAGCCTCTGGTCTGATCTGAGCTGAGGAGCTGAAGGCTACGTACCCTGCTTACGTAGGCTGTCCCCAGCAGGGCTGGCCCTATGGCTGGGCTAGAACATCAGAGCCATCTGCTTCTTGCCAGTGCAGCTCCTCAACTGTCCTTGAGATGTTTGGTAGGGCAGGACTCACAGACAGCCTCTCAGCCTGCTTTTGGGAGGGAAAGCACCAAAGAAAGATGTTGATTCAGTTAGAAATCCCAGTGGGACAGTACATTCCTAGGTCTCTTCAGTGTTGCGCATGTCTAGGGCAGAGCTGGCTGATTGGCCTGGCATGCTGCAACAGTGAGCTCATAACCCAGCGATGGCAAAAAAACCCAACCATGCTTGGGGTCGTCATCCATAGTGGCATGTGGCCAGTGTCCAGCTTTCTCTTGTGTAGTACTTGCAAGCTCAGAGATGCCAAAGAGTTGCTGTACTTCCGGCCCAGGGGAAATGAATCCATGGAGCAAAGAGAGGCTGGAGAGAAGGACCTGCTGCGAGATGAATCTGGTGTCTCTGGTCTCTGCTGACGTGGTTGTGAGTTAGGCTTCAGGAACCTGCGTCACCTGCACTTCCCCAGCAGAAACGATCTGTGCACCAAAGAGCCCAGAATTTTGTGGACTGACAGGCAGTGGCTCTGCTACAGGACCAGAACAGCAGGGTGGGCTTTGTGGCTGGAATGCATCTTCTCAGCTAGGACTTGGGCCGACTCCACTAGCTTTGTACCTGAGATTGATCTTTGTTGGGGCTGGTGTTTAGCCAAGCAGAATTTTGGCAGGTTTTAAGTGTAGATGTAAAGCTTCGTGTTGCTCTCTCAATCCCACAGTTTTCCTGTTTGCCTCTCATTGTCACCTTGCACAGGAGTGTTGGGCAGCCCCTGATTCCTGTCTCTGAGGTGGGGTACTTGGCAGCCCCTGCTGGTAATGGTCTTGGTGGGATGCTGTTGGGGCCTGTAGCAGGGCAGCTGGAGCCTTTTGAAGCCATAAGGCAATTCAGCCTTTGAAGTATTCACTGAAGAGTCCCAGGTTTTTGTAATGCAGTACTCTGCCAGGCTGTTATCCAGCACTGTGCCATCCCGAATTACTCCTCGAGCATCCTCTTCTATTGGCTCATTCACTCACCATTTAGCAGCAATCCTCCCACAATCCCTGCATGGGGCTGGGGTACTCTCCAGCCCTCCAAAATCCCTGCTCAGCTGGCTCACATCTCCCTTCCTTGGGGCAGGGACACAACACGTCTATGTATCACCAATGAGCCAGATGGAAGCCAAGCCACGTGTGCCATTCTGCCTGCTCTTTCTGAGGTGCTTTTCTGCCATTTCCAGTGCCCACTACTCTGTGCCATTTTTTCAGTCTCCTTTTTGTGTCTGTTGATCCTCAGCGTTTTTCAGCTGCATCCCCAGCAGTAAGATCTCTTCTTTTCTGTTTCCTATAGACTCCTTATCATCTACATTGCTCTGAGATCCTGCTTATCCCCCTGCTCTGCTCCCAGATTATGTTCTGCAGGGCTTTGGATTGCTTTTTTCCTCCCAGATTCTTCTCTAAGTCTCTTTGCTCCTCTGGCTGCCTTGCTGCCAGCCCACTGATGGGTACCTCCTGCTCACAAGTTAGCATCCTCCCCCTCTGGCACTGGGACTGCATGAATGGGTCTGGGATCAAATCTTCTCTCAGGTTCTGAGGCCATTACCTCTTTATAGGTCTCCTGGATTCCCAGGAGAGAACTGAACCCTACTTTCTGCCTGCTAGATTGAGACAATACTTTCCCTCTGAGAGGCAAGCTGGTGCTGTGCCAGCATTTCCCTGACGGGAAAGTGTGGAAGGAGCTGGCTTCCCGCTCCATCCTGGCTGTTGCCCCTCTTGGGAGTGATGGATGTCCCTTCCCCAGACACCGCTGGGGCCAGTCTGCTGGCCAGCATTCCTGGGCCCCTGTACGCCTCCAGCTGTACTTTCTCAGCCACCAGCAAGATTTCTCAGCAGCAGTCTCCAGCCCAGTGATGGATGTTGACAGCTGCATGAACAGCCTGTGCAAGACTCGATTATTTTCCTCCAAGGATGATGCCTTCCAGATCTTGCTCTGAAGCCCTCTGTGAGCACTGTATTGAAACCCTCTCTGGAGCCTCCCTGACTGCAGAGCTGTGCTGAGTACTGCTGGCTTACACCCAGCTCAAACCGGACAAACACTTGGGAGTGAGGCCCTTGAGTATCCTGCTGCAGGCAGGCTTAGCTTGTTCCTGTGCAGAAATACAGGCAGCAGACCCTGCCTTGTTCAGATGGGTGGTGTTTGGGTCTCCAAGGAGGGAAAAGTGTTTGGGAGTGCTGAGGAGGGAGGAGGGGGTAGAGACAAGCCACAGCCACGCCAAGTACCTGCCTTGACCAGCCAAGAGGACAAGTCCTCTGAGGGCCTCATGAAGGACAGCATGCCAGGGTCTCTGCCAGTGCAGGGCCAGCACCATGCTGAAGTCTCTCACGAAGTGTACTCCCGTGGGAGCAATGCATTGCCGGGGAGTGCTGGGTGCTGCCATGAGCTGGGCTCTGCCAGCCCAGGGTGGGTGGCTGACTGCAGTGAAGTTGTTGGCTGTGGTCTCTTGTGGCATGGAGCTTCTGGAGGCCCCAGAGCAGGCTGAGGTTTTACTTCACAGAGTGAAGGCATGCACCAATGAAGTCTGTCCCAAAAGCTTTCTCTCTTTGGGCTCAGGCCTCCTGAAGACTGTCATTTTTACCATCCTGGAACACCTTGGAATAGGGAGAAACAGCTCTCCCAAGCACTGGGAAATGTTAGGTGTGCCTCACTATTATGCTGCTAACACTGTGGTACTGTCACGGGCAGGTAGAGACAAAGGGTAGGAGAGGGCAAAATGCCAGGGCCATCTCCAGCATTTCTTTGGGGTGTGTGGGGGGGTTTGCAGATTCTGTGGTCCGCAGGATGAGGTGTCTGTAACCTTAAATCGAGGTCAACTGGCTAGCCTAGCCAGAACAGAGCTGGAACAAACTGACATGGGATTACCTTGACCTCCAGTGTCCCTGAGCCGGTCTGGTGTGCCTCCTCTGTTGCATGGAGCAGACCCCCAGCCTGGCACTGCTCTACTGCTGAAGCCCCACTCTTCTCTCTGCAGGCACTGTACGGCTCCATCAAGAACGAGAAGCTGCAGTGGGCCATGTAAGTACCCCTGCGGGGGATGCTGCTGCATGGCGCTGGGTGGGCAGTGAATCCACCCAGCCCCAGAGCCCGCACAAACCATGATGCTGCAGGGCAGGTGCCCCTGTGAGGATGAGGGAAGGACAGGGAGCTTGGGCTGGGCTGGGCTGGGGTGCAGGCAATGTACCCATTGGCTGCCCTCAGCACTCCCGTGGGGACCCTTCTCCAGCGTGCTGGGGGAAAGCGCCTGAGGCTGGCTTCTTGCAGCTTCGGCCGGGGTTTGTGCCTTTGTGGCTGTGCCCGGAGTGGGAATAGACAGGCTCTGGAGGTGCTGTGGCTGTACTGGGGCCCCACAGGGTGCCTGCACCTTCACCCAAAGCTGCCATCTCCAGCAGCAAGAGTGGCAGCGCCTGCGCTGCAGGGATTAATCAGCCCGGTGCTACCCAGCGCTGAGCGATGTGCTCGACCGCTGCCATGGAGACGCCGGCAGATGCTGAGGGGTTTAATTAGCAGCAAGCGGCTGAGGGAGTGGGGAGGCAGCAGCTTTGGGCTCCCACATCTTCCTGCGGGCGGGGGGGAGCGGCACCAGCGGCACAGCCTGCCCATAGTGAGGGGCTGTGACCCGGTGGGAGCAGGCTGCCTACATCCTGCCCACACCTGCTCCTGCCCTTGGATGGTACTGCCCAAGGCCTTCCCACCACAGTCTCCCTGCACCCCTTTGCCTCTGGCTCTGGGCCCTGTGGTCTGGCTGCCACTCTTAAAATCTGGGGACCAGAGCCTGGGTCTCTCCTTGTGGGGGCAGTCCATTCTATACCCTCCTTCCTACTAGCTGGGGACCTGTGAGCCTGTATGTCTTGGGCTGGGGAGTTGTGGTAGTGCCAAGCCTTGGGGTACTGCTCCTCCTTCACTCCTGGCTCATCAGCCTGGCTGGCATCTGTTGCACCCCTGCCCATAAAAAGGCTTCTCACTCCCTGGAGCAGGCAGGGGTCTCACCCTGAATCAGCAGCAAAAACACAATGCCTTGTTGTTCAAGGGACCAGGCAGCACCTCAGCTGTCTAGAGAGATGGGCACACAGGCATGGCTAGGTTTGGGATGCTCACCCGTGCTGATGGAAGACTGCTCATCCTGGCCTGCTGCTCCTAGCTTCCCTTTCAGAATCCAGGCCTAAAGGTAGCACTGACCAGTGGGGAACTTGGTATTTGCTGTCCCCAGAAAGGTAACAAACTCTTTCCCCATCTAAATCTGATTGGCAGAGATGAGGAGGAGCTGCGAAAGTCCCTCTCGGAGCTGGCAGATCCCAACCCAAAGTCCATCAAGCGCATCAGCAGCTGCAGTAACCCCTTTCTGGACTTTTCCCAGGACTCCAGCATTGCCACTTACAAGCACGGGCTGTTAGTCCGCAAGATCCACGCTGATCCTGACTGCAAGAAAAGTAGGTGACTGGGGAGCCCATGGGGGCGCTTGGGGCAAGAGGGCAGCAGTAAACTCCAGAACTGAATGGGAAGCAGGGCAGGAGTCACTATGTGATGTCTGTCTGTAACTTCATGCCAGCCTCCAGCATCAGTGCCCTGTCTGTCTGGCTGTGCCAGGCATAATTCAGCCCTCAGGCTGGGGAGCCTGAAAGCCTCTCCCTGCCCACAGCGCTGGGAAAGGGGCAGGCAGGGTGGGGTCTCAGGGTTGCAACCCTGCCACAGGATTGTGTGGATGAAGGGAAGCGTCCTGTGGTTCAATAGACAAGGCACACAGTGGGCAGCAGCTGGTTGGGCACTCCCAGGCACGTTCACCGTATTCCCCATAAAATCCCTCCTAAGCCCTGGCCGTCTAACGCTGCCTAGATGTGATTAGATGCAGCCGCCCTTCAAAGCCAGCATTACCTGGCAGGCAGCACTGCCTTGTCCCCATGCCGGAGCACGGAGGCAGTGGCGAAGCCGAGCACAAGCAGGGAGGCGGGGAGCGCAGGGGGGGCACGGGGGGAGCGCGGCACAGCGCTGCCCCCGGGAGGCAGCGGCGGCCCCCCTGCCAGCAGCACCATCTGCCAGCCACGAGGCCTGCACGGGCTCAGGTGCACAGGGACAGTCCTGGCGTGCTGCCCGTCCTGGGGGTGGGGTGACGTGCATTGTGGCAGGGATGGCTGGAAGAGGGTGGGGGGGTGGCTTTTTCCCCTACTCCATTCTGAGGCTGATGTCTGAGCTGCTCTCTCCTCCCTGGCAGCACCCCGAGGGAAGCGCGGCTGGAAGCCCTTCCACGCCATCCTGAAGGGAATGATTCTCTACCTGCAGAAGGTAGGCAGCAGGGCCACCCACATCCACACCAGGGAGAGGGATTTTCCCCAGTCCAGAGGGTGGGTCACAGCAGTCTCCACAGCATTGAGAGAGGGCCTGCAGCACACAGCATTGCTAAGCCTGGCCTAAGCAGACTCAGCACCCTGCATGCCCAAGCTGTTGCTTGGGGACATGGTAGCATCCCTGTTTCCAGGGTGCTTGGGTACAGCTTGGGCAGAGAAAGGTGCTGCTAACTGAGAGTGCTGTGTGCAGGGGGCTTGGCTGGGAAGAGAGAGAGAGGCACCGGGGTCTTTCCCCTGAGTGGAGGGCTGGGCTGTACATCCAGTTCCCTGCAGACACACACACAGGGAACTGGGAGCAGTGGGGAACAGCCCCATGTGCTGTTGCCAAGCCAGTGTGCCTGGGTTCTGCAGCCTCTCTCCAGGAGTAGCGTGAGCTGGAAGCAGAGTCCACAGCTGCCTGGTGGAGAGTGGTCTCCAAGCCCTGCCACAGCTAGCACTAGTCTGCAGTTCCTGAAACCTCATAGAGCTGACTCATGGTGGGGTGCATCCCTGAGCTGGCTCTGAAATACTCCATGGTTTGCAGGAGGAATATAAGCCAGGGAAGGCACTGGCAGAAGAGGAACTGAAGAATGCTATTAGCATCCACCATTCTCTTGCCACACGGGCATCTGACTACAGCAAGCGACCCAATGTTTTCTACCTCAGGACAGCTGACTGGAGGGTCTTCCTTTTCCAAGCACAGTGAGTCCTTCAGGATCTCTGGCTGGGCCCCACTCTGGGGCACAGGAGCTCCCCTGACTTGAGTGTAGGGGCTTAGGGCCATCTTGCTCTCTCCTGTCGTGGCTCTTTCTGGGAGGAGAGGGACCTGGTGTCAGTGCTGAGCTTTGCCCAGCTCCTCTTTTTCCTACTGGGCTCAGGTTAGCTGTGGGTAGAGTCCCAGATGCCATGGCTGGCCAGGGACAGGCCTGGGGGGATTCAGACCTTGTCTGCGGAGCAGATCCCTCTGTCTTTGACAAAGATAGCCCATTTGTATTTTGGCCTTTTTTCTCAGGAACCCCGAACAGATGCACTCATGGATCACGCGCATCAATGTGGTGGCAGCCATGTTCTCTGCGCCCCCCTTCCCCGCAGCCATCGGCTCCCAGAAGAAGTTCAGCCGCCCGCTGCTGCCCAGCTCCTGCACCAGGCTGTCTCAGGTGGGCCACAGCGTGGGGGCAGTGGTGAGCCTGGCACAAACCCCTGTGGCACATTGCCCTGTGGAGGGATCTGTGTGCTGCCATGTACCCAGCTGCCTCCCCAGTGAGGTGAAGGGCCAAGGGGGAGACAGAGAAAAGGGGTATTGAGACTGGGGGTAGACAGGTTTTGTTCCTAGCAGTGGGACTGGAGTCAGGTGATGGTCAGACCACAGAGGAGAAAGTAGTCCCACATCACAGCTTGCCAGGTCCTGCCAGGGACCTTGAAAAGCAACTGACTGGGGGGATTAGCTGGCACTGAGGCATACCAGGGCAGTTATTCACAGAGCAGAAAGGATTTAATAAAAACACCAGCCTAGTTTTAGAGGGATTAAATTCTTCTGCTTTAAGACTGCAGTCAGCCCCCCTTATGAGGTGAGAGCAGATTGCCCCGAAGAGCCTGTGATTTTGCCTGCCATTAAAAAAAATAATCAAACCCAGCAGCAGAAGTTGAGATCCTGGCTGCTCCTAGAAGAGGAAAAACCTGTTCTGTCCCCGGCCAGCTTACACTACCAGGGGGACAGAGCAGGGCACTGACATGCTGCCACCCTTCCCCAGGAGGAGCAGGTGAAGAACCATGAGACCAAGTTCAAGACAATGTCAGCGGAGCTGCTGGAGCATCGTTCATCACTGCCTGAGAGGAAGGTGAAAGGCAAGGATTACGAGGAACTAAAGCAGAAAGAAGAATATCTGGAATTTGAGGTGAGCTGGAAGATGCCCCTCTCTGCCCTCAGGCCCTCTGCCCCTACCTGTTTGGCCATCCTCAGTGATGGGACCAACCCATCCCATCAGCTGAATTACACTGCCACTGCCGTGGTCTAGGACCACGAGCATTCCTCTGCCCCGGGATTCTGGCTGGGTTGGAGGGACCATGAGCATCCCCCCCTGCAGGGATGCTGGCCATAAGACAGTACCCAGCTTGCCAACCTCTCTCTCTGCTGCACTGTGCTCCTCAGAAATCGCGCTATGGCACCTATGCCATGCTGCTGCGGGCCAAGCTGAAGGCTGGCTCCGAGGACCTGGCAGCATTTGAGTCCACCCTCTTTGACACAGCGGGTGGGGAGGACGATGGCCTGAAAAAGTCCCGCTCCAGCCCCTCACTCAACGCAGAGCCCTCCAGCACGACCGCCAAGGTGAAGCGCAATGTCTCAGAGCGTGCTGGCCGCCAGCCCCCTGGCCACCCTCAGAAGTCGTAAGTGTGGGGCCTCAGCTGCCTGCACTGCAGCTCTGTTCCTGTTCCCCCGGCATGGGGGTGGAGGCCATGTGCCTGCCGAGACCCTGCATGTGTCCGTCTGTCTGCAGCACAAGCAGGAGGGGGTGACAGCCCTTCTGCAGCCGCCAGCACCAGCCATGCAGGGCCATGGCCCCTCCACCGGAGACAGCGGCAGAGCAGGACGGTTCCGTCCTTGCCTGCAGGAGCTGCCTGGCCCCGTCAGACTTGTTCCTGCCCCTCCTTGTCCTCCACCTGGCTGCAGGACCTACTCTTGCTGCCCTGGGGAGAGGGAGCAACTGAAACCTACCCGCTGGGCTCAATTCTTCAATGGCTTAAAAAAAAAAGACAAATCCAAAAACAAAGCCAGCGGCTGCTTCTCCAGCTCCATCGTGCCATGGGGGTAGATGGGAGGGGGGCAGCCCTAGACTGTCCCCTCTCCTGGGGCTGGTGGCCAAGGAAGCCAGGGCAACAGCACCTGGTCCCTTCCCTGCCACCTCAATCACCTCTGCACCTTCCCCGCTTTCTTACAACTTTTGAACAGTTTTTGTGATACAGTTTTGCACTTTTTAGTACCAGATCAAGCTGACCACCAGGGAGGTTTTTTTGAGGGGGCTACTTTTGATGCTTTTTGGGAACTGTTAAAAAAAAAAAACAAAACCACAAACCCAGCCATATCTTGTAGGCACTGCACTCTGGGGGAAAGAGGTTTTTAAAAGGACTCAGGGGGCCATCCAGCTCCCCACACCCCCACCCTGAAGCTGAGCGTGGGCTACTGTGTGTACTGCTGCTGCCTGCTCCCCAGCTCCACTTCAGCACCAGCAACCCTTCGGGGAGACAGTCCTGGGGCTGCCAGTACCAAGGAGGCAGCCTTGAGACGGCAGCACCCAATGCTGCACGGGAGGCTGCATGGGAGGCTGATGCACTGGTGCTTCATGACCCCCATTTTCTACCCCCCGCTGATGGCAGCATGGACTGGCCCTGTTTGCAGCAACCTGGGTGTGAGCATTGTACCCAGGGCACGGTGGGCAGCAGTGTCTAAGTACTCCCCGTGGGGTGGTGACCCCTGGAGCCAGGGTTGGTATGGGGGTCCCCCTGCCCTATGGGTCCAGCACAGGCTGGAGCCAGCTTTTCTTCCCATCTCTTTTCCAATGCATGGCTGGGGCCTCAGAGGCTGCCAGCAAAGCCTGGTCTGCAGTGCTGCAGTCCTTGTGCTGCAGCAGCAGTGATGCAGCCCCTTCCTCAGCAACAGAATCCACCCTTGCCAAGGTGAGGGGCAGGCTGGGGCAGCCCTCACCACTCCAGAGTGGGCTGAAGGATGCCTGTCCAGAGCAAAGTGCAAGTGATGGAGCACGGCTGCAGGATTGTCCAGAAAGGGCTCCAGGTACAGTGAAGGGCTGTGACCAGGGGCGGGCACACATGCAGTTCTCAGCCGCCTGGGACCTGGCTGGTTTCAGCACTGACTTTGTGAATGTGTCAAAACTTTTTATTCTGCTCTTTTGAGTCTATTGCAAAAAGAAAGAAAAAAAAAAATCCACCCTTGCCCCAGGTGGCTTGAGGGGCAGGAGAGAAAAAAAAAAACCTTTGTACAGCTTCTTCTCTCAGTTACTGAAGTAAAACTCACTCTTCACTTCTTGGGTGCGCTGTGGTTTCTTCCCCATGGCTGGGGACAGCCCCAGCACCAAGGGATGCTGAGGAGGGGCTGGCATCTGTGTCCTTGCTGCCAGACTTCCAAATCCGGGCAGGGTTCAGAGGGGTTAGTGCCCAGCTCACGGCTGGGGCTGGAGAGAGGGAGGGCAAAGACTAATGGAATCTGTGTCCTTTTATTCAGAAGAGGGACCATTAAATAAGAGCAGAGATGGGCAGGAGCCAGCTGCATCCCATTCCCCTGAGTCCAGGCAGTCAGACCCCAAGTCCAGAAGGCACTTGTGTGGGCAAGGCAGAGGGCAGTGCAGCTCCCTGTGTGGTCACAGGGGCTGCTGGCTGGCTCCTCAGTGCACCTGTGGCTGCTGGCTGGGGGACAGCTCACCCCCCGGCTTCAGGGCTAGTGTGGGCGCCTGCTCCTCCTCCACCGACTCACTGCCGTAGGCACTGTCTTCCTTCAGCTCTGCAAAGCAATCCCCAGGTGCTCTTAGCGATGTGAGACACTCCCTGTCCACCAGCCCCAGCCCTCACTCTCTGTACCTGTGCTTTGCAGCTTCTCCAGTGCCTCGGTTTTGTGGAGCATCCTCACGGCGTTGTGGAGGCCCATAGAGTCCAGTGCTTCCAGCAGTCCCCCCAGGCTGCCACCTGCCAGCTGTGGAGAGAGGGCACTGAGTAGGGCTGATGGCCAGACAGGCAAGGGGGACAGAGGCACCACAACCAGGCACTGACCTCATAACTGCGCAGGAGGCTGACACTGGGTGAGGGCGTGTCCTTGTAGGTCTCCACGAGGCTGCACAGCCCCAGGCGCTTGGCCAGCTCGATCCAGTCTGACCCACTGCAGTCCTGGTTCAGCAGCTGCTCCAGCCCTTGCAGTGCCTCACTGTCCAGTGACAGAACCTTCCCTGTGTGAAAGAGGTGCCCCCATCACAGGCTGCTCATCCTTGCTGCCGGGCGGTGTTACCCTGCCTAGGTCTGGTGCCTTTGAATTGCGGGCGTGGGAGGGGAAGGGGCTGCTCACCTGGCTGGGGGGCAGTGGGCAGTTCTGCCTCAGGCCCCTGCTGGGAGGCCTGCAGCAGGATCTCTCGCACCTGCAGACAGACATGGATGTCAATCTTTCAAGGCACTGCCCAGATCGCCCATTGCCTCCTCACACCTTGGATCTCTGCAGGACACGGAGGAGCACAGGCATCCTCACAGGAGCATCTCCTGGAACTCTGCCCCATCCATACTGTGGCCTGCACAGAAACTACCAGCGAGTTTGTCCCGCTGCACCACACACCTTCTGGCTCCGAGTGAGGTCCAGGGACGTGTGGCAGCGGCGCTGCCTGTGCCCTGCCTGCCAGTGCCCCTGTGTGGAGAGCTTGGAGTTGGTGCTGTGCTCTGCAGCCAGGGCTGGCTCCCCCAGATCCATGGCCAGCTCCTGCTCCTCAGGGTCAGTGTCTGTGTCGCTGCTGCCCTCTGATGAGGATAGGCTCATGGGCTCGTCGTTCTCACACAAAACATCTGCCCCTGTTGGGAAAGGGTGGCATGAGCCAGGCCCACGGGTCTGACCTTGTGCCTGGCACCACCCAGCACAGGCAGCCAGAGCTATGGGGAGGGAAGGAGGAAGGGCAGTGCCTTACCAGCTTTAAGGAGCAGTTTGGTGAGGGTGGGGGAGCCCAGGCCAGCAGCCAAGTGCAGGGGGGTGTTCCCAGAGAAAGTCCGGCTGTTGATGTCTGCTCCCAGCTAAGAAAGGTGTGAGGCCATGAGGATGGGCTGCCGGGGCACTGCTCCTCCTACACCCTGTCACCCCAAGGCCACAGGGGAGCCCCCACTTCTGCCAGGAGCCTGTAGGAGGCTGCACCCCATCCTTGTCCCACAGCCACCACTATACCAGCCATTCCATACCTTCTTCACCAGGTGGGTGGCCATGTTCAAGTTCTCCATCTCCACAGCCAGGTGCAGTGGGGTCCTCCCACTTTGCCGCTCCACTGCATTCACATCTGCTCCCGTCCTGACAAGCAGGTCCAGGCAAGCCAAACTCTTTGCCTTCACAGCCAAATGCACAGGCAGGAGGCCTGCAAGATGGGGATAGGCTCAGCAGCCTTCTGGCCAATCCCATGATAGCATCACTGGGATCCTGCCCATCACCCCTGAGCTACACTCACCATGGAAATTGGGCAGGCGGAGCAGATAAGGGGCAGCTGAGCCCAGGTGAGCCAGCAGCGTCCTCAGCATCTCTTCATCACCAGCCTGGAGTGCCAGGTGCAGCAGGGAATTGCCATAGCGGTCCAGCAAGGTTGGGTCGGCGCGGGCTTGCAACAGGAGCTGGACCACTTGGGGCTGCTTGGTGATGACTGCTAGATGCAGTGGTGTCTGCAGGACAGCAGCACATCCTCAGCAGCGCTCACAAGAGGAGCCAAGTCCTGCACCACCATTCTCTCCAGTAGCTGCAACTTGTTCAGATCTGCAGCCTCCCCTGAGCCAGGAGCAGCTACAGGAGCCCCCAGGGCTGGAAAATAGGAGTGAGGAACTACTCCCAGGTAGAGGAGATCTGGCTGCTCTGAAAAACATGTACCTGTTGCAGGTTATTGGAGATGTTGATGATCTGCTGGCTGGGGATGCTAACAATGATGTCGATCAGCTGCTTGATCACAGCTGTCTGTTCATGGATAATAGCGAGGTGCAAAGGTCTGTAGAGAGAGTGGGATGGCCCCTAGCTCAGCTCCATGCTTCTCCAGGTCCTCCCTGCTGCCCTCAGAGCCCCCACAGTGGCTCTGACAGACAACAAGACCCCCATGCTCTCCCTTCAAACCCCCGGTGTGCTCACGTGTCTCCGTTCTCATCCTGTGACGCGGCCAGGTGCCTCTGGACTGCCAGCAGCATGCGGGGGTCGGCGGTGACCGAGTAGTCGAGCAGGGCATGGGCATTGCGACGGGCTAGAGCCAGCATCCACAGCTGGCACAGCTGGGCTGGGGGGCAAAGCAGGATGTCACCTCCAGGAGCAGCAGCTTCATCCACCCTTCTACATCCACCAGGTGTGGAGAGCAGCACACAACCCCAAAAGGTCCCCAGTCCATGCCTCCTCTCCTGAGCGATTGTGTCCCAGCCCTCCCTCAAGCTCAGCCCCCGCTACCGTGTTTCTGCAGCTCCTTGCAGTAAGTGCTCTCTTCTGCAGGTGCCTTCCTGTCGCTCTCAGGCCCCTCTGTCTCGGGGCTCTTCATCTGCACACCCCCCTGGTAGCTCCCCACTGGGTGGGGGCCAGGCGAGTAGATGCTGTTGTAGGTCAGCCCAGGGGAGTATGGGAAGCTGAGGTTCCCACCTGCGGGGCAAGGTGGAGGATGGGTGAGCAGAGGGGAGCCCCCAGGGCCAGACCTCAGCCATGTGAGAGAGGAGGGGGAAGAGGCATCGCCACTCACCTCCTCCAGAGCCAAAGCCCCCAGCCCCTCCGCCAGCCCCCCCCATGTGTGAGCCACCACCAAAGTGCTGAGGAAACTGAGGCAGTACTTTCTTGCGCTTCCTCTCCACTTCTTCCTTATCTGTGGGGAGAGAGGGGCAGCAGGGTGAGAGGCAGCCCCAGCAGCAGGGGACATGCCAGCCTGCCTGGGTGGTGCTCACCTTCCACCACTGGGTAGTAGGTGAACTGCTTGGAGTCACTCACATCCCCTCCCCGTTTCCGCTTCAGCTGCAGGAAGACGGTGACAGGACGGTCGATCTTGGGCTTGTGGTACGGGGGTGTGCGGAAGACAATGGCGTACTGTGGGCAGGACATGATGGACATGAGGTTCTGCTCACCCCTGGAGCTGGGGATGAGGCAACCTCACCCCACAGGGCATTCATCTGCCTTGAAGCAGAGCAGGACACTCCCCACCTCCCCTGTACCTGCTTGTGCACATCTGTAGGAGAAAAGTCCCCAAAGGCCTGCCAGCCGTTCTCATCATCCTCGTAGAAACGCACCTCAATGTCATCTGGGGAGAGAAGTGGCACTGGCACTGCCTGTCTCCTTGCCCCAAACAGGCTGCAGAGACACGGACCCCTGACCACCCAGGAGCCCCAGATCTCTCCTGCCGCAGCCCCTCCAGAAGGTTTCATCTGGAGAGAATGGCTTTTACCTTTCTGAACTTTATCACACAGCAAGTAGACTTCATCTCCTCCCCGCACGGAGCCTGCTGTCTTATCCATTCGTGAGATCTTCAGGTTGGAAGCTCCAGGGGACTCTGCAGAGCAAGAGGTGTTGGGAGTCACTGTGCAGAAGTCCTTACCTCCTCCTGCCCCATCCCTTTCCTGGACTGGCCCCACACTCACTGCTGTCATGGATGGGGTCCGAGATGACAGGCTGGAGGGCCAGCGTGAAGTTCCCACTGCTGTCACGGAGGTAGGCGGTGAAGCGCAACCGCACAATGCTCAGGTCCATCACCTTCTTCAGCTCCTTCGCCTCCAGCTCGATCTCACGCAGCTCCACTTCTGCCAGGGCAGGGGGACAAAGCGTCAGGCTGTATGGGAGGACAGTGCTCCAGGTCCCCTTCCTACTCACCCCAGCCCCAGGCTAAGCCCAGCCCCCAGCTGTCAGCCCGTGGTGCCGAGGCCCACTGAGTCCCCAGGCTGTCCTCACCTGTCAGCGGATGGCTCCTGTTGCGCATCTTCTGCTGCTTCAGCTTTTCCTTCATGATCTCCATCATATTCTTCTTGGTGACGTGGAGCACACCCAGGTTGCTAAACCTGGAGAAGAGAGAACCTGCTGGGATCTGGGAGCATAAAGGCCAGGAGCAGCAAGCCCAAATGAGCGCATAATCCTGCAGCTGGGAAGGACCTGAGCACAGAGCGATGCCACTCAGGCAGCAGGGAATCAGTGTGTGTGCGGAAGAGGAGCAACCACAGAGGAGAAGAAAGGAGCCCCAGAAACTCTGGGCTCCCACAGGTGACAAGTCCAAAGGGCTGTCAAAGACAAGACCAGGAGGACTGAAGGCCAGAGGGATGCAAATGGTACTGAGCTGAGCCAGGGATGGATATCTACGAGCAACTGCAGCAGTTGGAGAATAACCCTGTGACCCAGGCTGACTTCAAAAGTCATCTGCAAAGCTGGGGAGCTGCAATCTCAAGGACAGAAGCTCAAAACAAGCTGCATATGTCAAAACCCAGAGACAGGCGAAATGCTCAGGGGAAAGAATTGTAACAATGAACTTGTTTAAACACACGTCTGACCTCATACAGCAAACTCAGCTCCAGGGTGCACTAACCCCTATCTTCTCCCCATCTCATAAGCTGCAGGCAGCTCTCACAGCCACCTCACATAGGTAAGAGGATACCCTGGGTCCTCCCGGCACATACTGAGCAGTCATGTCCTTGGGTCCCACGACTGTGATACAGTTGCCCGCCTCATTGCACTGCTTGCCCACCAGGCTGTGGGCATGTACACGGGGAGGGTCACTGTGTGTCACCAGGTCTACCTCGATCCGAGCCATCCCTGTGTAGTTACAGATCTGCAGGGAAGAAGGAGATGGGGGTCAGGTACAATAAGCCAGGAGCCTGAAGGATTCTCTGCAAATACCTGTTATCCCTCCCCATGGCCACCACCCCTCCTGCCACAGCCCTCCCATGCCTCCAGCACCAAGAGACACATAAGAGCTTATTACAGATTTCCTGTCCTTCCTTCAAGGCTCCCTCCTGATGCTCATGCACTACTGGCTGAAGACACTACTCCATCCCCTTCCCATGGCAGCGCTCACCTTGACAGTGGGATAGGTCTTGCGCCCCTTCTCACTAGATGCTCCTGGCAGCCCCCCGTGGGAAGGGCCCTCGCAGCCGTACCGAAATCGGAATCCCCGCTGTGGAGGCAAAGAGCAGGTCAGCCAAGGGTGGCCAAAGCCTGATGTCACGAGAGCAGGAGGTGACAGTTACACCTGTCTTTATCTGGGTGACGTACTTACCTGCTTTGGCTGCTCAATAATGACAAGGTAGGGACCTTCCACTGGAGGACAGAAAGGAGAGGTACCAATGAGAAACATGGGACGATCAAAGTGCATGTTCTCACTAAGGATGCTGGAGATACAGGGACAGCACTGAAAATGACGTGACCCTTGTCTGTCCCATGGCGGTCCTCAGAGCCCCCAAACCCTGTGCTGTCACAGCCCAGCTGGGTACAGCAGTCAGAGCAGCAGGAAGAGGAGAGGAGGGCCAGAGGATGCTCTGTTACTTGGGGAACAGAGACCCCCAAGAGGTCATAGACCAACCTGGCAGTCCCTGGTAAACTGAGCAGCAGGGCCAGATGGAACAAGCCCCATCCCTGGTGACATGGGGCAGGGATTCCCAGACAGCCCACAGTGGGACCAGTAAGGACAAAGCCTGTGGTGCTTCTGGGAACTAAGAGACATGAGTCAACCTGCTGGGAAACCCCACTGCAGCTGGGAGACCCCTGGAAGGGTACAGCCAGAGGGGCCTTACCTGTCTCCATCAGGGGCTCCTTCTGCTCCATCATGTGGGAGCCAAAACTGAAGTCATCATAGTCAATCCCATCCAGGCACTAAGTGATGGGAGGGAAGACGAGTGTGATGAGTGTGTTGGGGTTGGAATCCCCAAGCTACCCTGGGCAGGTGATAGCAGTCTGGCACAGAACCCCGCTGGGGCAGGCACAGATCCCTGTCCCTCCCCGGGAAGAGAGGTGGGCAGGTGCAGACCCCTCAGTGCCCACCCTGGAGGCTGACACAGACCCTCGCACCTCCCACCCCGGAAGCAGGCACAGACCCCCACCTCCCCACCCGTGGGGTCGGGCACTGCCCCCTGCCCAGCTCCGGGACCGGGAGCAGGCAGCGACACCCCCCCGGGCCGATCCGATCCGATCAGTGCCGCACTCACGGGCTGGAACTGCTCGTCCATGTCAGCGCGGGGCCGGCCGCCGGCCTGCGGGGAGAGGGGGGGGTTGAGCGGGGAGCGGGGCTGCAGGAAGGCACCGCCGCTCCGGAAAGTCCCTAGAAACCCCGCCGAGCCGGGAAATGACGGGACCGCGCGTCACCGGCCCGCCCCGCCCCGCCGCGGCCGGGGCACGGCCCGACCCGGCTCGGGGCACGGGACAGGGGACACGGGACAGGGGACACGGCACGCGAGGGTCGGCCGGGCACGGCTCGGAGCAGGGCTCTGCTCAGCCTGGCTGCTCCTGCGCCCGCCGGTGGCCGCCCGGGGCAATGGGGCGGGCTGTCCCCTCCTCGCCTGGGAATTTTGGACTCGGGAGCCCCGGGCGGGCTGGAAATCCCGGAGTACTCCCGCTCCCCTCCCCCGGCCATTCTCGCCCGGCGCTGCCTGGCAGCTCCGGGCCGCCAGATGTGCCGTATTTTCCCCCCGGGAGTACGGAGGGATTTGCCCCCCACCGTCCCCGGCCGCCTGTCCCGCTACGGGTGCCAGTCCCCGCTGCGCTGCCATCAGCCCTTCCCCAGCAAGACCTGCAGTGCTGCACGGCTGAAAGCGCGCCATAAAGCCCCGCAACAGCCCCTGGGTCCCCCAAGGTCCCTACCCACATCATCCCATCCCGCACAAAGATGTGTCTCCCGCACCGGGATTTCGTCTCCAAGACCCTATGGAGTCAAACAGGAGTCGCCCCAAAGTGCTGTCCCCTAGCCCACTGGCTACCCCCTGAGCAGGGGAATCTCTCCAGGACTCTGCAGACCGAAGCAGAGTCTGCAGCCCTTTGCCAGGCACCCAAAGGGGTGCTTTCCCTCTCCCTAATTTCAACTTACACAGCAGCCCCTGCATCCTTCCGGCAGAGGTGGCCTGAGAGAGGCATTCGCTATCCGTGTTCCCATTGCCTCCTTCCCACTGGCTTCAAAGTGGAAGCGGCAACCCCAGAGCTCCCTGTGGGAGCATCTTCCACCACCCCAACACTCAGCACTGGATGCTTCTCGCCGACCCCAGCAAGGCACTGTCAGCAGCAGGGGCCCGCTCACACCCTCCTACTCACCGGGGAGGAAGAGGCTGGTCTCAGCAACCCGTCCAGCCCCAGCATCGCCACAGGGACTGCCAGTACCACAGACAGGAGTTCAGCTGGGGTCAAGGTCTGCCTGACCACAGAAAATCACCGGCGACTTCTAGCAAAGGGGCAGGATCAGGGGAGAGCCTACGGGCACGCTCCGCATTTCTTCTCACTAACCAATGAAGAGGAAAAAAAAAATCCCATATCTGATTCCACTATGCCCTCATATCATGAATTTCTGAATCAGTGGTTGCTGCAGGTCCCACTCAGGGGATTTTGAGTGTGTGGGAGAAGAGGGGAAGGAAGGGGATTGTTCAATCTGTGCATGACTCATATTCTTCAGAAGCTGAACAGAGCCTTTTCAAGGAGATTTTTCAGCCACTCAGGTCTTCCAAAGGGGCTGTCCTGTGACTCCAAGCCTGAGGTTCTTCCCGGTTGGCCTGCCACCTAAGTATGGAGACACATTCCAGGCAGCCATGCAGCCTGGGATGTGGGGTCTGTGGGACCTGCAAGCGCAGGGGAGGGTGCAAGGAAGGTGAAGATAGAGATCCAGGAGTGCAAAATGGGGCGGGGACCTTCCTCCTGCCATTCTGCAGGGGCTTCCGAAGGCCTAGGAACATGGACACAAACCCCTGCTGGACTGTGGGAAGCAGCATAGACTGCCTGCTGTTGGGATCCCACCCAGTCATCCCACCCGGACAGCTTCAGCCTGCCACCACCACTCAGCCACCCTATCTGCTGGCACAGGTCTTCCAGACAGGTGAACAAAGGGACAAACAACCTTCCTCAGCGTGCTGGGAGACAGCCACCTACCCTACCCAATGAGCCTGGAGCGGGAGCCCAGGCCTGAAGCTGCTGGATAAGAACAGACTGTGCCCCTTGAATAGCACAACTCCCCTTCTGCAGTGGCATCAGCTCCATCTCCTCTTGAGGGGTTTTCACAGCTCACTCACTGCTGCCCGGACATTTCCACTTGTTGCAGCAAAGAGCATGACTAAAGAATGTCATGGAGTCGTGCCTGCGTCTCACCATCCCACACAGCTCTGGCTCTCTCTGGAGGTTGCCAGCCATATCCCTGCACACTTGTGGACTGTGTGCTGGAGGAAGCCCACCCTGCTTGCTGAGCAGAGATGGTGTCACCACCTGCTTCCTTGTTCCTGGAAAAGCAACCTCAGGCAACCTCAGACCTGCCCTCAAGGGGAAGCCCTGCCTCCTGTGCCAAGCAGCATGCCTTTCTGGCCCCCAGGACTTGAGGTTTCCCCTAGGGGCGTAGCAGCTCCTCGCAGCTTTTATCCCCCCCACATCCCAGAAGGGAACGCATCTCTCCTTCCTCCATCAGTAGCATCCCCTGCTCTGTGTTACCTAACATGTCTGCCCTGGATCATGGCCTTGAACTGCAGACCCCATTTGCTTGGCTAATTCCTCCCCATCTTCACACATTCCTAGGGTTCAAGAAGGATTCTCTGGGCATTGCTGGGAATGGGGGAAAAGAGCAGCAATCCAGCTGTAAGGCACTGCCCAGAGCAGCACCAGCTTCCTGCCCCGGAGTGCAGCACTGCCACAGCACCCTTGCCAGATGGCACAGCCTCCAGCCAGACTGCTTCAATTAAGGGCCAGCCTTTGGCAAGCAGTGTGAGTTAAAGCCATTCTTCCATGCCTGCAGCTCCTTGAACGTGACCTAGTAATGCAGGTGCTATTTTCTTTCCTCCCATGACAGTCGGCTGACTTGCAGAGCTGATGCCCTGCAGGCAGGAGGGAAACATACGTCAGCCTATCTGAGGCAGGAGTGTTTAGTAGCCATGGGAAAGGGTGCTCCAGAAACGCAGGAGGCAGCACAAGTGCAGCCCTGCTCTGATCTGCGCTAGTGTACAGCTGACATGTTCCAGCCACTCAGCTGGCTGCTCCTCTAACATACTCTTCCCTTCGCATGTTGATTTCCCTGGGGTCTGCTAACACCTGCAAACAATGGCCCTAAATATTTGGCCTTGCTTTCTGCACAAATCCTGTACTCTGCTCCATACCTGGAGGCCCAACAGCTACTGGCAAGAGTTGCTGAGTCTCTCTCATATCACGTTCACAGTGACTTTGCTCTGAGACCCTTCCTGGAAACCAAGTCCTTGACCAGCAAGTATGGCAGAGAGAAATCCCCTCTCCCTGAAAGCTTTCTAAACCTTCCCCTCCTGATAGCCTGCCTTTGAGCACTGAAGCCATTTGTACATCTCTGCATAAAATGCCTTTACTCCCATTGTGGCTATCAAGTTGGTTTTGGCAAACCCCAGCCACCCACTGATCTTCTGGTTTTCTCCTCTAAGGGCCTGTAAATCAGCTCCTCTGCTGTTACGAACTATTAATCCAGCTGTATGCCCTCAGAGAACCCCTCCCAGCGTCAGCCCTGCGTTTGCTGTCTCTCACTCTCTCCAGTTTCCACTCTGCCCACAGTACCACTACCCTGTTGGTGCTCACGGCTCCATTTGGGCTAGAGCTCGAGGGCCTGTGGGCACAGATCTGATTCCTCTCGGAGCAGGCAGCAAGCCAGCCCTGCTTCAGCACAGGCAGGGCTCAGGACGCAAGAGGGAGAGCTGCAGGATGGGGAAAAACCCACTGGCAACACAGAAAATATGGAACTTCCCCACTAGCAGGGAAAAGGGTGTAAGGACTTGGCTGTCTCCTCTCCCCTCCAAGAGAGCAACTCTTGCCGGCCCAGAGGCAACCAGGGACCGGCGTAGCTGCTGGAGCGAGAGAGCGCCCAGGACCCTTCCGCTGGGACGGGTAACCCAAGCACGGGAAGTTGAAACCTCTGAACGGATCAACTCCCTTTCCCTGGGAACCGTTCTCTGGCCGGCGCGGGTAGCCCTGCCCGCCGCCGCTCGGGCGCGTCCCCCCGGCACCCCCCAGGACCCTCACCCGGCCCGGCCGCTTACCTTCACCCCAGCCTCGGGCCGGCCGCCGCGCCCCTGCCGCGGTACCGGGAAAGTCCCGACCCGACTCCGCCTCCCGGGGCTTCCCGGATCCGGCTCCGCCCGGCGGAGACAGCGGGGGGCGGGGGGGGGGGGGGAACGGGACGGGCGACGGGACCCCCGAAGGGACGGGCATCTCCAGGCTGCGGCATTCCGGCGACATCGCCTATCCGCCACCTGGCTGGCACTCGGGTCAGGGAACCGAGCCCCGGGCTCATGGCTGTCCTCCGAGGGCTGGACAGGACCTTTCACCCCATTCCCAAAGCCAGCTGCTACTCCAGCGAGGAAAGACCATCTGCCTCACCCACGGCTGATTTTCACTTTTATTATTGTAAATTCACTGTTGTCTTTATATATTTTTTTTAAAAAATATATTAGATACAAAAGTCAGAAAGGCTCCTCTTTTAACTACATATACTGGTGGATTTACAGGCCGGTTTGGAAGAAGTGGGCAAATACGAAAGCCCAACTTGATAATGCGCACAGCAGCAGCAGCAGCAGTAAATGCCCCTCTCCAGGGACAAGGGGATTTTATATATATATATGTGTATATATATATATTTGTAGATCTATACATACACACATGCATGCGCACACAGCACTCATACCCCTCACACCCCAACCCCCTGCTCAGGACACTCCGGGCCGCACTTCAGCCCAAGGATGCTGCGGGTGGGCGGCATGGGCTCCCACCAGGCAGGCACTGGCCAAGGCACCAGAGGACAGATTTGGGAGCCCCAGAAGAATGGGGCACGTGCTTCCTCTGTTCCTACAGAAGTGCTCCCCCTTTCCAAGGCTGCACTCCCTGGGACAGCTTCAGCTGACAGTGGCACAGAGTGGAAGTCCACCGCTCTGCTGGCATGGTGCCTGCAGGACATCCCCCACATGACGGTAATTTTGGAGACTCATTTCCCAAACTAGCTGGAAGCAGGGGAATGCTGCAACCAGGGAGGCGAAACCTGCCTCAGCGATTCTGAGCTGAAAAAATATGGGGAAAGTCACTGACTGATGGCATAGTAGGCCCTGAGCAATGACAGCCCTGGCACAGGGGGGTCACCACCGTACACCCACGGCTGCTGGTGTCATCCTGCAGCAGAGTGAGACACCATCCCCACCTGGGAAGGCAGGCAGGGAGAGACCCCCTGCTGCCATCCTCACTGGGGCTGCAGACAGACTGGAAGTGCAGTCACTTCCCAAGGAAGGGAAAAGGCACTCTGTCTTTTTGGCTCCTCTGACAGTCACAGTAGCCAGCTGGAAGGCTTGCTCAGCTGAACCTTACTCCTGTGGAGGAGGGAAGAACAGAGATCTCATCCCCTTCCAGCACACCAGGCTTGTGTGGTGAAGGGAGGGTGAGCCCCCTGTTCCCCCATGTCCCTTACAGGAGGAAGCCTCTGTATAATTACCTTCAGAAGCCTGACTCAGACCAGGCTACCCCAGAGGCTCAGGGGCAGATCATGGCTCTGCTGATAGCACCAGGTTGGCATCCCCATGCCCCAGCAGTGACCCCAAACCCTGTGGGCAGGGAGGGGACAGTTCTTGCAGGGGCAGCAGCTGCCAGAGGAGCACTGGATACAGCTCCTGCTGAGAGTACACCGCAGGTCCATGTGTACACACACACACACACACACACACACACAAACGGCAGCGGGGTTTTCAGAGATATTCCAGGTGGCAAGTCACTGTCAGAGCCCAGTTTGGGGTCTCCACTGTGGGCTGCCTCCTGTGGGGGTCAGGCCATAGCCAGGCCCTCCACATGGCTGTGGATATGGGCTGTACTGGACAGGCTGCTCTCGCCTTTGTAACTTTTTGGGGCCCGGCTGGCTTTCAGCAGGACCAGGAAGGTGTCTGTGGAGATGGCCCCAAACTCAAAGGTGAACGTGCCGTAGAAAACCAGGACATCAATGATGAACATCCACTCACACAAGGCAGCCACGTGCTGTAGCACGAAGCTCTCCTGGATGAAGAACACCCCACCTGAGGGTATCCCAGTCAAGGAAAGTACAGCTGAACCCCAACCACCCCATGGAGGACCATGTCCCACTGTTACCACATGCTGGGGTAGATGTGAGTACCCATCCTCTGCAGGAAAACACATCACCACTCCTAACACTGAGAAACCCCCACATGCTTCTCCGAGCACCCAGAGGGCCCCGGCATGGGTGAAGTGGTGGCACACATGCCCAAACCAGCCTTGGTAAATCATGACACTGATGCCAGGCTGGGATTATCTGAAGAGGCCACAGCAGGAGGAGCTCAGGCTGCAGGTCTCAGTGTAAGCCAGGTGCCCAGATGCCTCAACTTCCCCACACTCCCTGCCTCTTCCTCAAGCCAGGCTGGTACCCATCCTCCCCTTTGACAGGATGCAGTCAAGGATGATAGAACTCAACCTTTGAAACACAGTTTGGAGAGTTGCATCCCAGTCCTGCAGCACCTCCTGTCCTTCTGTGCTGCAGGCTGGCCCACCCCAGAGGGAGGGCCTGCTCCCACTTCTCCAGATCTTACCACTACTGGAATTTCTTTATCCTTCTCTCATCCCCACTAAAAATCTTCAGGGAAACCTACTGCAAGAGCTACTGCGGGTGAGGAGAGGAGGCATGTATATCCCTCCAGGCAAAGCCTCCAGCAGTACCATGCCTTCTGCAAGTGAGACCAAGATCTGGGAGAGCTGCAGAGGCAGAGACGTGACCTGTACAGTGTAGAGCCCTCTGCTCACTCCCCCTATTCCATCAGGAAAGATCCCAGCCCTTTCTCCACAGTGTCCTCACCACAGCTCGCTGCTTGCCCACTGCCAGTCCCCAGAGCTTACAGAGCATGATAGCCACAGCAGATGGGCACCAGTCCTGTCTTCCTTGTCCTTACATGCCCTTCCTGTCCCTCCCACCTGGCATGGCCCTGCAGCAGTCCTGCCCTTCCCAGCTCCCTGCCTGCTTCCCAGCCTGCCTGCCTGTTGTGGTGACAGAGCAGGACCCCAATGATATGTGCCAGGCCCGCCAGCCCTCCCAGGCTCCTCTTGTGCTGCTTGCCCCAGCCAGATCCCAGCCAGCCTCTTTGGGATCCATGGACACTGCATGCTGTTTCCCCTTCCTGCCCAATAACCACTACCTCGTTTTCCAATTTATCCCTAACCTCTGTCCCAAATAAGCTCCTCACTCCCCAGCCACACACTTGGGACCATTCCTTGAGCTCCGGCCCATCTGATGCTATGCCCTCCCTCCCCGGTAAAGGGTTTGCAGATCCCAGTACCTGCTCACCAAGACCTTTCTTGTCTCATGGGCAGGTTGGCTGGCGAGTGCCTGGAAGTTCTGGCTGGCAGAGGTGCTGCCATGCATCCACCTGGCACCTGCACACAGTGCTTTTGTACTCAGCTTCGGTCAGAGAGGTAACCCAGACAGATTTTGCATTGCCAAGGGCACAAAATACCTTTGTCCCATTAAAAAAACCCAACAATTAATCAGACCTGGGTGGTGTGCAACTGGAGGCTGCAGCGGTGGCTGGGCTGCAGCAGCCAGGGCAGGGCTGGTTTGGGGCAGACCAAGAGACACCCACCAGCATCCTTTCCCCTCCTCAGCCCTTGCCCAGCCCTGGTACTTCTGCTCCTCCTGCCTACACCTGCAGGAAGCTGCCCACACTCAGTGCCCTGCCCAGCTCCTCTTGTGGCACCATGCCTCACTGTCAGACCAAAGGATAGAGAATATGGGGCACATACCCCACCGTGAGGACCACTTTTCACCAAGCCTATTCCCAATCTTCTTCCCAAACCCTTCAGGATACTGAAGACAAGGGTGAAGAAGGCCACAGTGGTGAGGATGCTACGTAAGTGGCCGGTCCAGTACTGCCCTCGGGTTTTGGCCATGCGGTAGGTGAGGATGGACTGCAGGAGCAGGAACAGCATGCTGGTGGGAAAGGCCACCCCCGCCCCAATGTAGTGTAGCACCTTGGCGTGATCCACCTGTGGGGAAGAGACCATCAGTGCCAACACCCTGGGACACTGCCTATCACAGCATGACTCTGCCCCAGGAGTTGGACTCCTGCCCAGAAAGGGGTGCAGACATTGCTGGGAGCAGGTCCAGGCAGCTCACCCTGTGCCTGACTCCTGGCTGAAGAGCAGAATTGGATCCAGCATCTACTGCTGGGATCTCTTTGAGCTCTGCTTCTTTTATCCAGGGGCAGCAGCCCTGCTGTGCCCAGGGGCTGCCCTCTGCCCTGAGCAACATCAGGGACTGCCTGCACACCTCCTGAGGGTCACAGCCCAGCGCTGCTCACCACGGCTGGGGCACAAGGGGGATCGGGGCCTGCAAAGCTTCTCCCGGGGCTGGCATGGGCAGCAGCCTCCTGCCAAGCAGGAGGGACTGGCTGTCACAGGCAGCTGCCGGGAGGCCGGTGCCTGGCAGTGCAGGCAGGGGCTGAGCACTACAATGTGCTGTCAAGCCTGGGCCCGCTCCAGTCCCTGTGAGCATAGGCTCTGCCCCGACAGTTTCCTGGCATCACCTCCTGGGCAGGATCAGGAGCAGCCTAAACAGAATGTCCCTGCTCCTGCACGTGCCCATGGAGAGGACAGACAGTGCAGAAGGGGCTTAGGTAAGGGTTAAACCAAATCCAGCAGCTTGATCTGGACTTGAACTATGAATACACAAAGAGGACTCCCTGGGAAGCACAGCACTGACTCAGGGGAAGGGAAGGACTGCATGGATGGGACACTGGACCAAAACAACCATCCCAAACCCTACCCTGCTGAGCACAGCCATCACCCTGCTCCAGCCAAGGCCCTCTCCTGCCCCCCTACCCAGGGAGTCCTGAGGAGATGCCTTACCTGAAAGTTGCCAACCATGGTGAGGCCAGCAGCGCAGACCCAGCCAGCGGCCAGCCCCAGGGTGTTGAGGAGGGATGGCCCCAGGCGCTCCAGGAGGTGGGCGTAGCGCAGCAGTCCCACCAGGATGACTGTGGGAGGGAAACACAGCCCCGTCACTGTCTTTGCCCCCCTCATCCCACTGCTGCCCCATGCTGGGATGGGTGCAGGGCAGCCTCTCCCAGCCCTGCTTCCCTGGTAGCAGGCACTTACCCATGAAGGAGCCCAGGCTGCAGATGAGGCTGAAGAAGCAGCTCTCGGGAGGCAGGGTGCCGCACTTGCTGTGGGGACAAACAAGACCCACAGAGCCCTCAGACAGGGGGAACTGGGCTGTGGGCTTGGCTCCCTCCTCAGGACACCCTCCCGGGTTGCCCTGGAGTGGGTATCAGAGCAGGTCTGCCCATGCCCCCACGCTGAGGCTGCTCACCTGACTAGGGGGATGTGATCCAGTGTGCAGCAGGAGCTGGGGCCATCCATGTCACATGACTGGTTGTAACTCCTGCCGGCAGCAAAGGGACAGGTTAGGAGAGCCGAGATGGTGCCCACGACCCTCCTGTCTCCTGCCCACAGGCCCTGCAAGGGCAGCCGAGTTGCTCCGCAGTGAGTGCAGCCCAAACCTAGGGATGTGCCCACACTCTCCAGGGAGTGACCCACTGCCCAACAGGTAGCATCATGCCTGTGTTTCTACAGCCTGTTCCCTGCCTGCTGGCTCTGCTGCTCATCCAGAGCCCCAGCCTGTGAGGGAGAGGCCATGGCAGGGCAGAGGCTGCATGGGCCAGCGTGGGGGCTCAGGGGGTTCTGGCAGCCCCACACCCAGACAGGAGCAGGAGCACCCACCTGACAGCCCCCTCACCATATTCCCAGGTGAAGCACCAGCGAAGATGGGCACGAAGCCACTGACAGCTCCAGGTTTGTAGGGGATGGGCTGGAATGCTGAGCTGTGTGGGAAATGGCCACCACAGCCACAGGCACCCTCGGGGCAGTGCCACCGAACCTGGGAGGGAGGGAGGGAGGGAGGGAGGGAGGGAGCTGGGAGGCACTGCCTGAGGGAGAACATGACCAGAGCCAGCCCCTAGGCTGCCCTGGAGCCAGGCACACCAGCGGTGCACCCGGGGAAGTCCCAGCACTGCTGGGCTGGGCAGGGCTCTGCTGCCCGCACCCACTGCAGGGCCCTGGGTGCATCTCCTGCACTCACAGACTCCAGGCACTCCGAGCCCTTCCTGTACCACAGCTGCTGCCTGCAACCCTAACCAAATTCCCACCACGGGGGTTCGTGCACCCTCATCCTCACAGCTGTCCCAGGAGCTGGCACACACTGGAAGTGGTTTTTTGGGCGCCTCTTTGCTGCAGCATCATCCAGGCATCCAGCACCTTTGCCTGGCATGGCTGAGTGGGAGCCCTTGCTCACACTACAGGCAGTGAGTACAAAGTTCTCTGCCCCAAAGGGCCCTTTCAGACACCCCAAGTCCCATGCTGGGGGGGTGCCGAGGGGGCACAGCGCTGTGGGGAGAGCTGTGGGGGGCTGGTGCTGCCCTGTCCCTCACCCAGGCTGTCCATCCACCACCTCCAGCTATGCAGCAAGCACAGGGTTAAAAAAGCCGTTTTGGAAAGGGCTGGGCTGGGCTCTAATGTTTTTTCAGTCTCCTCAGTTTACTGGTAGCTTTGTTTTCCAGCCACTAAACCCAGGCAAAGCGTGGAGCCCCACGGGCTCTTCAAAGGCTGCTCTTGGGGTCGTGTTTGGTTTGGGAGGGGTTTTTTATTATTATTTTGTTTAAAGCAAGCAGCCTAAGGCTGGGAAGCATTATTCGTCATTAAGGGCTGGCTGTGCGGCAGAGACAACCCGACACACATATTCTTCCCAGGGCAGAATCAGCCATCAGGCAGGAAATGGCATCAGGTTTGTTTTCTTTTTTTTTTTTTTTCACTTCTTTAAACACTCCAGCAAGAATTAAACTAAAATGGATCTTTCTGGGCAGATTTTTAAGGCAACACTACAAGCCAAAAACCCTGCAGAAGGAGTTGCCAAGAGACCAAACAGTGTTTCTTTTCCCAGCCCTTGTCTCTTCCATGCCTCATCCCCCATCTGGGGGTATTGCAGGCAGCTCTGCCCTTGGGGTGTTCGGGTGCTGCAGGACCATCCCATCCCCCTGGCACTGCCAGATTTAGCCTCAAGCAAGCAAGTCACAACCTTTTCCATGGAGACACATAGCCCTCTGTAATTCCTGACCACTTATTTTCATACTTTCTCCATGCTGTGTTTTTTCAATGGCCTCCTTCTCCCTGCCTGGTTTGGAGCGAGGCTGGACTGCTCACCAGAGCAGCCGTTACCACAGGCGAGCCTGGGCAGGGGAGGGAGGGCAGCCCAGCACTAACAGCAGCCCGTCCCCAAACTGTTCTGCTCCCAAAGGCCACTCAGCTGGGCAGGAGGCATGTGCCCTGTAGCATTTGCACCCCATCACCACCATGTCTGCTGGGGGAGAAGGTGGCTCTGTGCCCCTTTAATGCTCCCACCTCTCCCATCATCCCCAACCCCCCTTCAGCACAGTCAGGGAAGCGTCTCAGCTACCCAGTGGTCTGGCACAGCCTGGCATACTTCAAGTGGGACAGGTATGGAGAGACTTGGCATTATGAGGTGTTTAATCAAGCCAGGATTGCCAAAAACCCTCTGCTTCCCCCAGGCCTTACCAGTTGTGGACAGGACAGATGTGGTTGTTGGACAGTGCCATGGCATATCTGGAGGAAAGACAACAACAGGGTTACCACAGCCACCCACCTCCCTGCATCCCCATTCCCTGCCAGCACCTAGAGCAGCCCCAGGGACTAGCTGCCAGAGCAGGGGATACAAGCCTTTACTGCCTGCCAGGGGCCAGCACTCGTCCTGTGGCACCTCCTGGCTTTACAAAGCAGGAAAAAGAAAAACAAGTGCATGAGCACATGCTCTGCAAAACTCCCACTGCTGGGACGAGGTTCCCCTGCCTTGTACCCCCATCTCTGCTGAGAGCCACCTCCTGCTCCAGTTTAGTGCAGCTGCTTCTGTGTGGCCTCTTTTCCATCGTGCTGCTGTGCTCCACGGGCTCTGGGGGCCTGCTCTGTCACAGAGCCTCCCTGGCGTGTCCCTGGCATCCAGCAGCCTACAGCTTTGCTGGGTGCTACCCAATAGCATGGGCTCTGCCATGCTTGCCCCAGCCCCTGGCTGGCCAGCAATGGAGCTAAAAGAAGTCTGGAAAAGTAGTCAGAGCATTGGGAGGGCACTATGGGCAGATCAGCTCCATCAAGCATTTCACTGAGGAGTCACCATTGTGTCTCAGTCAGTGTAACAAGGGGTTCATGACATGCATTCTGCTCTGCTCCAAGGGGTGTCAGCTCCATGGCCTCCACCCCAGCCATCGAGGAGCCCTCCTGCCCAGCAGCCACAGCAGTGGGCACCACCATGCTGTTCAAATCACTGGCAGCTGTGAACAGCTCTGGTTAAAAATGGCCCCCAACACCAGTATGAAAACTCTCATTCCTGAGCTGGCCGTGTAACAGCTGGGCTGCAAAAAGGATGATCCCAGAACAGAGGCAAAGAGCAGGACAGGTGGGGGAAACCAAGGAATAGCACCCCCAGCCACCAAGGAGCAGATCCCTCACTCAGCCATCTCCCAGCACAGGTCTCCAAAAGGGTCACTCCCAGGGTAGCTCAGGCTCTGAGGACCATAAGCAGCAACTCCTACCTGTGCTGTTTCGGTCTGGAGGGGCATATGCCCCCCAGGGTAACTCTCGGGTGACAGCCCATGCTTTGCAATGTGTCCGAGGAAAAACTTGGAGCATAAGTTCCTAGCACCAGGGTCAACATTCAGCTTTGTTGTGATGTAGGACAGGTGATACCTCAGGGCGAAGTTCTTGGAGGAACCTGCATGCACATGGAGTGCATTTGCTGCATCCCACACCCCAGGAATTCCCACCACCTATACTGAACGTCTCGTTGCCTTTGAGAAAAGTCCTTCATCCACTGCCTACCGGTGTTAAGGCCTGAGAAAGGGACTGCTGGGGTGGACTAGTACTGTTCACCCAAGTGACACAGCCTCTGCTCCTAGCGCAAGGCCCTTCCATCCATCCAGCACGTGGGATGGGTGTCCATGTACGGACTACAGCCCTGGTGGTGCAGTACCCCAGCACCCTGGACCGGTGGCGTGGCTCCCGGTGCCGTTCCCATGCCACCTGAGCGTCAGCCGCACTCACGCCGGGACAGGGGCACGCGATTCCGCAGGGTGTCAGGGATATAAGGACAGGGAGGCACATGCCAGCGCTGCTGCAGGGGACGTGGGGCCACGCAGGGCGACTGTGGCGGTTCAGGGAGGTGTGGGAGCCCCTGAGTGTCCAGAAGTGCTCCAACATGACCGGGGACAGCGGCTCCCCGCAACCTCTTACCCGCTGCATCCCACCTCGCAGCGTCCCACTCTAAAGCATCCTCTAACCCTCGGCCCTCATTTATCCCGCAGCATCCGGCCCGGGCCCCGGCCCCAAGGCTCGTGGGTGGGGGGCTGGCGGCGACCCCGCGGCACTCACACGATCCACATGCCGGTGATGGTGAAGGCAGGCAGCGTGATGGGCAGGATTCCCCAGGCCGGCATCCTGGGGCTGGGCATGCCCCGCCGGGCTACGGGCGAGCGGGGCCGCCGGCGGAACCTCCCCGCTGCCTCCTGCTGCCGGGCCGCCGCCGGGCCGCGCTCCCCATGGGCGACAGGGCCGGGGCCGGGCTGGCGGGCGGAGCGGGTCCGGCCGTGCGG
>WAAE01013395.1:306164-356462 GCA_013400495.1 Nicator chloris
GGCGGCACGGCCGGGCCCGCCCCGTCCGGCGGCAGCAGGGAGCGGGACGGGCCGGCGCGGCCCTCGGCGCCACGTGGCGCCCGCGCTGCCGACCCGGGGGGAGCGGGACAGTGCTGGGGAGGGCAGCCGCGGGGCAGGACGGCACGGAGCCGGGAACGCCGGGCTCCGCGGGGCGGGCAGCTCCACAGCGCGCTCGGCTGAGCTGAAGCGAGGGACAGGCTCTCGCAGAGCACAGGGAAGGGCAGGCACAGCTCAGCAGCGAACAGCCGTCCTGGGACAGGGAACAGCTTTTGCCGAGGCTGACTCGGGCATCGACAGCTGGCTGCGAGGTTGGGGGTCTCACCCCCCTCAGCTCCAGGTGATGCTGTCTCTGCCCGAACACCAGGCCTGGGCCCACATCCACAAAAGTGGGCTCCTGTAAGCGTGGCCCAAAGGGCACTGTCAAAGGATGAGGCAGGAGGTACTGCGACAGCGAAGGGCCAGGCAGGGAAGACCTTGTTCAGTTCACTCTTCCATGGGGCTCAGCGTTCCCTCCTGAGTACAAGGCTCTGTTTGCACCCCATGAGTGACTGACCTTGTGCTCTCATTAAATGGCTGCAGCCACACTGCCAGCCACTGCCTGCGCAAACTCCTGCCCCAGTTACCTTGTTCTCTGTTCCCAGACGCTTTCTGTAACTAGGGATTAAGTTTAGCAGCCAACCACCAACTCTGCTGCCCAGAGAAATTTCCATTTTTCTTCCAGAGAAAACGTGAGGAAAGGAAGCACAACTTCCCCTGGCAAAGAAATGGCTGTGGTAAGGCCACGGCCATCCCATTTCCCTATTGGGAACTCAGCAATAACTTGCCCTCTTGCCGCCTGGCTGCTTGTGGGGATATGTTTTCAAGTCCTAACACATCCTGCGTCGCCAAGGAGTGTGCACGGAGCATCTGGTGCTCATAAAAGCCTGCACTTTTGCCTCCTGCAGAGAGGAGCTGCCGGCTACAGCTCTGGCCCTGGCCTGTGCGGGAGAGGAGCCCGGGCTGCCCACCACCTCCCCCAGCCCAGAGTGCTGGTTACACAACCGCAGGAGCAGTACTGCACACTGGGACATGTAGTCTTGGGAGACCTCATCGCTTAATCGCTCTCCAAGCAGCCTCCTCAGGGGCCCAGGGTTTCTCCTTGCTGTTCAGCCCATCAGTTTGGGGCAAGAGTTGCACTCCAGAACTTTGGTCCCGAGCCAGTCGTGCTCCCAAAGGTGCCCTGTGCATTCCTGCCCGCCAGCAGGCATCAGGCCTGGCCCTCCCTCTCCCGGCAGCCTCCACACCACATGGAGAGTGGGAACAGCGCCCGCTGCGCCGGGGCTGCTGCATCCAGCAGCCTTGGCACGGCTCGGATCACTCCAGGGCCACAGGTGAGAAGCACAAGCCCCGCCGGGCTGCCTTGTACACAGCTGGGCCAAAAATACCGGGCACAGTAGCTTCAAAACACATCAGCCTCTGTAACAGGTATAAATTTTTCTAGAGGAGTTCAACAACTGGCATTTATAGGACTGAGGGTAACTTAAAAAGCCAGCTCACTGTTGATACTTCCTGGAAATCTTTCTTACAGACCTTTTGAGTATGCTCAGATCCAATTTTTGAACTGAAACTAAAGGCAGCAGTGCTTTTGTTTCATAAGTTTCAATGCCAAATCTGTGTTTCACAGCCAGGGCTTACCATTCCATAGAACTTCTCACACCAGTAAGCTTCATACCAATGAGGAAAACATCAGCTCCACAGTAAAGTGTTCTACAGGCATATGCTAAATCCTAGTACATACTTCTGTTCTGTTTTAGCAGTAGAAGTCCTTGATTTAAATGGAACAGAAGAAGCAGGTAAATCCAAAACACAGTGATGTCTGTTCAGCCTCCTCTGGAAAATACTTAGTCAGACCCTGAGTAAAAACGAGAAAGAAGTCCAAGACTAGAAAAAGTATATGCTAGGACAAATCTAAGAGGTACTGTTGTAAACACCACTCCTCAACAGCAGCCATGAGTAGTATGACGGGCTTTTATCTAATTTAACTTATGAATAGAGTTCAAGAGACTGGTAAACGCATCAGCGAGCATATGCTGTCAGTTGATTCTGATCTCCTTTCAGTTCAATACTTTCCCTGATATTTCTCTGTAACATTAAACCTCACTCTTGCAAAATCCAAACAACATTCAGAAAACTATTTTTCTGGTTTTCCAGTCCATTCCTATTTAGAGTCTAGTGAAAACTGTTTAAAGTGCAATTCTGTCTTTCCAGTCAACATTCCTTCCATTCTAGTCCCACTTCCTGCAGTTCTCTCGGGTGGCTTTTGCTTTGCACCGTAATTGTCTAAGACATAATGCTCTCAGTAGAAGCTGGATTTGCAAACACAGGTTAAAACATAGCATGCGCCCAAAACAGCTATCTGAAGGCAGCTGGCAAAATGGAGCTTTGCTATTAGCTGACACCACCCCATAAAGTCAGAAGACCACCTGGGGATCAGAGGGCAGCAGTCCTGACATTGAGGCACTTGACAATTGAGGATTGGTTTACAAAGAGTTAATAATCTAAAGCTTTCAACAAGCAGAAAAACAGAGCTGTAAATAGAAGTGAAGGCTCAGAAAGACAAGACAGAGAGGGGTGCTGGATACAGAAGCACCTTGGGCAGCACAAGGACTCAAATACATTAATGAAAACATATAAGGGCTGGAAAGACAATCTACAGATAGTGGAAGGTGAGGAAGAGACAGCTGCAGCAGCAAAAATATTCCAGGAATGCTACAAATGGGGTTAGGGAACCAGGATTTATTAACAGGACTTTCCTAGTATGCACATTACTTTTCTATTATGCAATATTTAGACTTTTTCTCATGCAATTCAAACTCCCAGGTTTTTAACCCCCTTACCAAGTCTGTAGGAGTCTCTTGGAATAGGGAAGGCACTGGTGCCTTACACAGCTCTGAGGACAGTGTGGCACTGTGTGTATCTTGTCATGAAACAAAGTAGAAAATACCAGGAGGGAAGTGTAGTTGTTCAAATCTATGGCAAGCACTAGCCCTGGAAGAGCCCAGCATCTCTCATACCCTATCCAACTCTAAGTCCTGTCCATGGAAATAAGAATTTCTTCCTCATCAGAGAATCACCAATGTCAGCTGAATTGTCACTGAGGTCTATGTTCTGGCACCATGACCAGACGAGCAGAGCACATGCTCTTCAGCCCTCATCTCTGCCCTCAGTCCTGGTAGTGCATGAGCATACACCCATGTAACACTAGAAATTTTACAGCCCACGTGAAAGTACTGCCTTCTGAAAGAGCCAATCTCGCTATTACAGCTCTGCTTTGTCCATGATGGGAACCATTCCTGATTAGTCCCTTGATGGCTAACCTCCGTTGCAGCCCCCTCCCTGAGCTGACAAGTCCCCCTGTGCTCTCTCCAGAGAGAGCACTCTGTTGAAGGATCTTCGTATATGAAGCCAGGGCACAACACCTTGACAAGCGAACTCCCCTGTTCCCAAAGCTCTGAGCCAAAATTCCATGACAGAAAAGGAGTGCAACACCGGAATATTCATTTACAGGATGTATTTATTACACTGTAAAAAGTCCATTGGATTTGTAGCCATTTACTCTGTATGTACACTGGTTGTATTCTCACACCAACTGCAGGTTCCTCTCCATACAGGATACACTGGGTTGGAGTCCCACCCATGCCCCTCCCAGTCACCAGGGGGATTTCCAAGATTGAAATTATTGAGAATTTAGCCAACTAGTTGAGGGAGGAGGAGGAGGATAAGCGATGCAGTGCTTGCCAGGCAGCCAGCTCTGCTCTGGACATGAGCAGTGGGAAGAGCAGGATGTCCTTGCGGCAAGATGGAAGCACAAGAATCACTGCCAGGGCCTCAGATGCAGGGGCTTTCTGGGGATAGGAGGAGATGGGATCCCAACAAGAAGATGCAGAAGGGTGCAATCTCTTCAGAGCTTCCAAGAGAAACCACTGCAGACCTGCTGGGCATCTGTCAGCAGGTGCCACAGATCCCCATATCTGTAGCTGAAGAGGATGCTCTCTTAAGGAAGGGGCTGGTCACCAAGAGACCAATGTGTAGCGAGTGGCAAACCACACATGAGTGCCCCACAAGTGCTGTGTGAGACATGGCCATGGTGCTCTGCTCTCAGCATCTCCTTCTCATCTACTCAGCTAGGCAGAGCCTTCTGGATTTGCCTTCTCCAAACAGAAAGCCTGATTACATTTACAGGAGCAGGGATGAAAGCCCCTATCATACTCGCCCTGCTGCTTAATCTGTATCTGGCTTGGGGATTGCTGTCATCCATGTTGCAGGAAGGAAAGCATGTGCCAGCAGGCAAGAAGCCCTATGTGGCAATCCAGGAGCTGCACTGTAAGCAATCGACATTTCTAATAAAATTCTTTACCTGCTGAATCCAGGCATGCCCAGATCCCAAACAAAGCAGTGCAACCAGAAGAGTCAGCAGGAAAGCTAGGGAATGGCTGGGGAATTGCTCAGGGCAATTACTCAGGACTGAATAATCCTGAGAGGTAGTCCTGTACTGCAGCCCCTCTCTAGTGTGACATCAACAAGTTTTCCCTCTTTACCAGATGAAATGGTGGCAGCTTGGTCCCAGGCTGCTGGGCAGGGGCATTGCCTGGCCCCTGAGATTGCAAAGGCAGGAAGGAGACTTGTCAGTGGAACTGGGCACTCCTCCGTGGAGACAGGGATTTTTGGGCAGATTTCTAGCTGATGCCACAAGAAGGGAGCAGGATGGGACGTACTCCAGAGGACTGTGGCAACAGCCCTTCTGCTCAGGTCAGCATCATCTTTTAAACAAACATGCCCACTACCAGAGAACATTTGGCCAGCATCCTCCACCCACAAAGCCTCCTCAGCAGACAGTTCTCTGACACCTTCCAACTAATTGACTTCAGAGCTTGTCATAGGGTCAGTGGGCCGTGGAGTAGCTAGGAGTGGAACAGGAGAGGTGGCTTCAATTAGGGCTGGGTTGAGAATGATTGGAAGAGTCATAGGTGGCACCCCAACCTGCAGGGGAGAGGCAAGAGGCTGCAGGATGAGCGGTGGCTGTGCTGTTGTAGGAGGTATGTCTGTAACAGGGCTTGACTTTGTTGAAGCTGATGCTGGGAAGGAAGGAGGGGCAGAGGTGCTGATGGTGGGTGAGGCAGGTGCAGTGGCTCTCTCAGAATCTGGAAGAATGAAGAGACAAAATAGATCCATACAAAGGTCTTGACAAAGTCACCTATTAGCTCAAAACTAAGCAGGGCTGAAAATCAACCCAGGGGCCTTTTGAGACTTGCCCCTTCATACAAGGCCCTGAAGAGTAGGGATCAATCATAGGGATTCTGCCCATTCCAATAATCTCAGCAACAACTTTTCCACATGGAAGCACAATATTTCACAACACTAGAGGCTGGGTCACCAGAGATCATGCTAAAGTAATGAAAAGTAGATCTATGCCACTATGCTGGGAAAGTGATTCCAGAAAAAAGAAAACAGGACTCACCACTGACACCTAGTTCACAAGGCTTCTCCAAAGGAGCCACATGTGTGGATGGTCTCCCATCCCCCACAGGAGAAGGGGGCAGGGCAGACACTATTGTTTTCTGATGTTGCTGCTCCACTGGTATGTTGGGGACAGGATCTGGGAAGGCAAAACATGCAGTGAGACCACAACCAGTTTGCTCACCCCTTTCGCCCTCCCTCAATTTGCCCTTATGCCAAATTCCCACAGCCTCCTACAACTCATTTCATCAGCATCAAGGCATTATGGCAGCTGGGTACTGGACAAGGTGTAAGCACTGGTCCAAAACCTGTGTTCTTAAGGTTTCCCAGCCTCTCATACCTTGGATGACTGTCTGTTTGAAGAGCTCATCCCTCAGCCGAGGTAAGAAACAGTCAATGCGCTCCCAGGTGATCTCCCAGAGATCTGAGTATCCTGTCCGCGAGTCAGCACTGTGGAATATCCCAGCCGTATCCATTACAAGCAGCATATTCTTCAGAGACTCTGGAATGGCCTCCAGCTATAATCAGAGACGGGACACAGAATGGACAGATAGCAGTGAACCAAAACTCAAAACAGCCGATGGGCTGCCTTGGAAACTGTGGCCAGGGCAAGAAACCATGGAACAAAATGGTTCAGAAAGGAATAAAAAGTTAAAAAAAACCCAAAATCCACACCAAATCAAAACACCTTTCAAGTTTAGAAGGTTAAAATGTGATGACTGGTTGTCCAAAGGACTGCATCCACCAACTTACCAGTAAGTCACTGGAGCCAGCATGCATGTATTTGTCCATAAAGTCCAGGATTGTGAGCCACAGGGCAGCAAAGGTGGTCAGTGAGAGCAGTGGGGAAAGATGCTGTAGGAACACCTGGGAAAAAACACAATTACTGTCAACAAGGTAGTATAGGGGCTGCTGCTCACTGACAAGCCAGTTTCACAAATCTGCATTCCCCCTCCTTGTGGCAGGCTGGGAACTTGCACAGGACTGGCCTGAGGATGCCACAGGCCTCTACTCTTCTGAGCTGCATATGTGAAGGAGTGGATCTTGTCTCCTTTCTGGAAGTCTGCATCACCATGTCTTCTAGCCCTTCCAGACCTCTGCCTCAGGTCACAGCAATCAGCTTGTGACATGTATCATTTCACCCCAAGAGCAGACTGTCTTCAACTAACGTTGAGTGAAATACTTCTCTCTATAATAAAGTCACAAACCTCTTCCTGACAACTTTTTCAAGGACTAGAATCACGGAGAAAGTTCTGGAAAGAAGGCATGTCCCAGCAGCAGAAGCTGGTGGAGAAACCCAGCACTGAAGACAGTCAGACTAGCACACTGACACTTGTCCAGATCAGAGATGCTGAGAAGTGAACACAGCAAACAGTTTGGTTTTCTTGAGGAACATGGTTTCCCCTAAGCTTCCAGGCAGCACAGGTGTGCTCACCTTGGAGAGTAGTGTTGAGGCTCTCATCCTAGTTTCTTCCATCCCACCAACATCAGCTGGGCTGATGTTCTCAAGCAGCTTGGTTAGCAGAGGGAACAGCACCTGTTGGATCAGACACATGGATATTTTAGAGCTGAAAAATGACTGATGAGATTTTCACAGACAGCCTTACAGAAAGGCACTGGCTTTTGGGACTGGTGACTTCTAGGCAGAGGACATGACGGAAGCAACAGGACATGCACACAAGTGCATTCACTTCAATACTCCAAAAGGCCCTGTCAGAAGCCTAAGCAAAGAGGAACTTTTCACTAGACCAGAATAGGGAACATCTTGTCTATTGTAGTGAACAAGCTGCTCAAGAAGACAGTGCTGAAGTAGGACAACACTCCTGCACACAGCTTTGCTCTTCATGACAATGCTGCCCTGCTCACATGCCCATCCCAGCCAGGCAGTTACCTTGTTGAAGCAGGACTCCCATTCCAGGGCATCCAGGGCCTGCAGGTCATGTACCAGGAGGGCCCGCTGCAAGTAAGTGAGTGCTTGCATCCGAATCTGGCGTCGGGCATCACAGCACAGCCAGGCAATACCTGCAAGAGAGGGATTTGTGGCAAAGCCCACAGGAAGAGTGTCACATCCCTACTTCCTGAGTCGAGAGTAAAAAGTCTAGTAAACATCAAAAACTCTGTAAAAAAAAAAGGATTATACTTGTTCCAGGCCACAGACTGGCAGTCTACTACCAAATCCAGAAACATGCTGGCAGCTAACTCATCCTAAAGATGTTTTTCCAAATATGATCCAAGTTTTTTTTCAATTAAAACAGACCCTAAAAACAACCTATGCCTGCTTTCTGCAGTCAGTTCTTGGCTCCTCAACTTTCCTGCCATTACTTTGGAAGTGTCTCTGCTCACTCTCATCGCCAGGGGATGGCTTTACCCTGTAGCAAAGGACACCAGCAGTTGGACCACAGTGTTCGGGAATCCGCTGTGATTTTCCTGGCCGCTGTCTCCAGGTGTCGCTGCTCCTCCGCCCAGGAGCTGTAGATGCCAGCTGCTCGCGTGTGCAAGGTATGCATGAGGTCCAGGAGCTGCAAGTACACAGCACAGTAAGAAACACACAGGACTTTAAATTTTGAAGCAACTCTGATCTCTGCTGTTCTCCAAACGAGGCTAAAAGGCTCAAGCTACTCGAGCCTGCTTTCTGTATATACACAGCCACACACAGTTATAGAAACAGTGTCAGGCCCTGCTGTCTGTGCTCTCCTTAAGTGGTTACATGCCAGGTATCTTCCACAAGATTTCTGTCAGTTCAGTAGCCATGTCAATCCCATCTTGACACCATTCCAGTCCTGTCTAAAGGAAGAATGGGATCTTTCCTGGCACAGAGCATTGACTCTCCCAGGCAGAGGGATAAACCCAGTTATTCAGCTGTGCTGTCCAGAATAACTCTGCAACTTTTTTGTTCCTAATATAAAGGGCATGTGAAGCACGTGCAAAGTTCCCTTGCCTGTATGGGCACATGACAGCACTCTAGTCAGTTTACTACTGAACTGAGACCCAACATCCTGGCAGTCAGCAGGCCTGTGCCTTCACATCTTTGAAGTACCAGCTGGGGAGAAATTACTCCCTTAGCACAGTCCTCTGTACTTGGAATTCCAGTGCCTCAGCCAACACAGCTTTCCCCTTTCCTCAAGCTCAGATGCCCTGTCAGACTCCTTGTAATCCTACAGGAACCTCATGTCTCCAAATGACCTGAATCCATCTTACCTGCTACAGTGACTTACAGCTTCCAACCTCCTCCTTGCTTTTCAGAGGACCTCTCTCTCCATTGCTATTCTGCTTTTGCCAGTACAAATTGCAGCTTCCTCTTTCACGGCAGAACCATATACTGTCCCCACAGACACTCTCTGCCATCCAGTGCCCACTTATCCAGGATGCAGCCCTCCCTTGCCCCATAAAGAATTCCAGTGATTACCTAGCCAGGCCCTAAGAATGGGAAAGGAGAGGAGGAAATCCTTGCTATACTTACGTCCTGACTAACCTGTAAAGACACAGTGTGGTAGCTGGCAGGGATGCTCTCGTCCTCGTCCTCATCGCTGTGTGTGTGCGCCTGGTGCTGGCTCAAGACCCGGGATCTTCGTGTGGAGCTGTCTTTTGGCTTTTTTTTTAACCGACTTGATTTACTGTCATACCTGTGGCTCTTCCCCCTCTTCTCCTGGGACTTGTAGCCTAGAACATAAAAGGCAACAACATTTCATATACAACGGTCCACTACAAAATGTTCTGCTTTCTAACACACAGGGCGGCCACCTTTTGATATCCCCAGTGAAGGGCCCTGTCCTCTGCAATGACCACTACCTGCTTGAATGGGATCCAGGGCCCCCCAGGAACAACTTTCATTACTGCTGTCTCCACATCAACTCCATCCCAGTGAGGGGGTAAGAATAAGGTCCCTGCTGCTAGCAGGAGAGGGCACACTTTTCTCCTGGTAGACAATTTTCTTTAGGCTGGGGACTCATTCCATGACAGTGTACCTCACACTGCTTGCCAACCAGCCACTGCAAGCTGAATCCTGGTTGACAAGTGAAGGGCCATCTTACCCCCATTCAAGCTGGCCTCCACGAAGATGCGTATTGTTTTGACACAGAGCTCAAAGTTCTCAGGTGTAACATGGGCAGCATCTCGCACGATGAAGGACAGGGACTCGACACATTTCATGAGAGACTTTGTGTCATGTGGGCCCAAATCCAGCCCCACTGTCAGGCTGTACTGGTTGACGAGAGGTGATGGACCCAGCCTGCTGAGCCCAGCAGTGGATCTGGAGTTGTCGATGTCATCTTTCCCCACCTGCAGGCCACAGCAAGCAGGTAAGCAGGAGAGGGTAGCATAAAAAGAAACATCACATGCACACACTGAGTCTTTCTTCAGAAGCCAACAGGTAATGTTTCTGTACAGTCCATGTCCCTTTCTTCCTCATTTGCCTCAAAGCTTTCTCCTTTCCATCTGTGTCTCTCCCCATCCTGCTTTTACATTATCAGCTCATCTTAGCTCTCTTTTCTACTGTCTTATTCTTTCTCTTACTTCCACACCCTCTGCTCACAACCATGGTAGGAGTACTCTTCTTTGGGCACCAGAAGCCCACTGGCTACTCACCACAAGCCAGCCACTGTTCATGACATCCACATCTGTGACCGAGCGATGCATCTTGCCCGGCTTCCCATGGTCTGTGTACACCTCGGAGTCAGAAGTGTAGCCGCGGTCCAGGCTCATGTCACTTGGATGATAGGAGGAGGACACCTCACTGTCTGATTGAGCACCTTTAAGACAAAAGGCATGGGGTTTAGATCAAAGCCAAATCGAGAACTTGCAAGAGTAGCTTTGGATAAGGGAGAAGCAATCCAGATGAGTCAGATCGGCATCAACCAGGAACCACAAGTAGTTATTAGTACGTTCAACACCTGTCAGATCAACCTGCCGTGACATTTAGGATAACCTTAAATTTCACATGTCCCAAGAGAGAAGTCCTCGCAAGGGACAAATTTAAGTTACTGATATGTTTGTTCTTTAGAAGTAAAAACTCGTTCTCTCCATTGTTCAACACCATGTAGAAACATCAGCAGACAGAAAGACTTGCTGTGAACAGAGTGCACCAAATGTTTTCAGAAGGAGGTAGAGAACTAATGTTTTGATGTGCAAGGTTCCAAGTCAAGCAGTTTGCTCTATCAGCAAAGACAGAAGCAGAAAAAAAAAACAAAAGAAAAAAGAAAGGAGAGAGATAAGAGGACACAGCTCAGCATTAACCCAGAGGGCAAAGTCCGTAAGTGTTTTAAAAAATCATGCTTCTCCCATCTATCTAGCATAAAGCATCAGGACCTATCAAAGAAGTTCTAGAAAAGCAAAGAGAAAAACCAAGCCTTCTGGAAAAGTCTTGTATTGCTCTTTGCTTTAGAAGCCTGAAGACATCAGCCTCAAATATATTGACAGCTGGCTATAGCAAAACTGAACAATTTGCTGAAAAGACCACCTTTCTAACACAGTCAAGAGAAGTGAGAAATAGTGCATTGGTCTTGTGGGAATGGTTCAGGGACTTATACAAATGGATCTGGAAATATAATTTTAAAGATTTACTCATTTTATGAGAACCTTAAAATGGGGACAGAGAAGAGTCAGTCCCACAAAAGAAGCAAGTATGACAGGAACAGCAGCTGGGTTTACATTACATGCTCAGATAAGAGATTACGGTACCCAAGGCACCAAATCACAACCAGCAGAAAATGCTCCTTGGGTAGAGCAAAGACCACCTACAGCTGCCAGAACTGATATCAGTTTTCCTCTCACTGCTGCCCAGGGACTAGCACCTGGATTGCTGCTCACTGAGTAGGCAGAGATGGCAGAATAGAGACAGAAACAGACCATGAGGAGTGAACAGCAGGTGCTGGTCTTTAATCTTGCTAATGTAGTTTAATATCAGCTTTGTTTTCTTGCAGTCCCCTTTGCTAATTGAAAAGCTTGAGGAAGCAGCTGCTTATCTGGCAGGCAGGCATCAGATTTCCTAGCAAAAGCTGGCCTGTCTTACCTGTGTCGTTATCTGCCCTTGCTGTAACCTGCAGGGCTGCAGGCGGCTTCACCCCAGACCCGATGCACTCCAGGAGGGTGAAGAGTGTGTACCAGTCATCCCCAGAGTGAATGTTGGCAGCATTGGTTTTCAGGAGTTCATGGAGGCCGTAGGCAACCTCATGGCTAACTCTGGATAGCACGTTTGGCTTCATCATAAGTAAGATACGTAATGAGAGGAGAACCTGGCCAGAGAAGGAGACAAGAATAACAGCCCCTATTACTTATACTCCATTCTCTAGCAATGTACTCCTTCACCTGTTAGAGCTAGTTACAGCTGCTGTTTGTTGTTACCTGCAGCACAGATAGGTTAAATATGGGCCCATTCAACAGCAACTGGTTTCCTGTGTCACTGGGTATAGCCACAAAACCCCAGTCACTGCCTTTCAAAAATCCCTTACCTGTGCACTGATCTCATCTCGACGGAGCAGTCGAATGGCCAGTCTCAGCAGCCCCACCACTGCCCTCTCCACCAAGAAGCAGAACTCCATTGCATGGACACAGAGATGATAAAGGTGGTCTCGCACAGTTTGCCAGACACAGGTCACACGGTCCCTAGCCACAACAAGGAGGAGGGGAAGGGTAGAACAAAAGGACGTGAGACAAGCAGGATCCAGCAACCTCTCCCACAACTCCAGAAAATCCATTATTTCTTAACTTCAATGAAAAATTCCAGTTGGGAGATACAAGAACAGACACATAGAAACAACAAAACCATCAAACTTCTTACTCATCACTTGCAAAGCAATTAGGTGGGAGAATTCTCCCTCTGGAGTTGAGTTTATATTCTTCAGATTTCAGGATATCAAGCACTAATTCATGAGCTAATAGCCTTTCTGTTTGCACATGCTAGAGTGGAATTGTTAAGCCCTGAAATTACAGCCACATGCTGCTTCAGCTGGTGAATAACAGACATAAGGAACTCATTCCCTGGACCAGGCAGCAGCTGCAGTAAAGCAGGGGCATTACAGTGAACGTGCACATATTTCAAGGTCATACCTATTCTCCAGAACAATCCGCAGAAGCATCTCCAAGCAGAAGGCTGCATCTTCTTCATCATACGTCTCCTCATCAGGAGTCACAGAGATTAGAGCCTGGAAGAACCATGATATTTTTATTAATCACAAGCTCCAAAAATGGGGAACCAACAGAATGCTTTGAGTCCGGCCAAAACTGTACTCCACTGGCTAGTGAGGTCAAGCATAGTTAAAGGCATTGGATAGAGAGGTCAAGCTAAATCTGTGGGAAAAATAAATTTTTTTTATTATGCAAAATGCAGTATGAACTTAAAAGATGTTAAACTCTGGCAAAGTGTCTCAGACGAAGAGGAACTCTGATACCCAGCAGCTTCTTGCTAATAATATGTCAAGTACAGAAAAAGCAGCCATACCTAAGAATGACTACAAATACTGGAGTTATTCTTCTCAAGCCATCAGCTTGTATATGAAGGGAGAATTCCTGACATAATCGGAGTAGGAGCACAGTGTTCCCCCAGAACTGAGATGACACTCCCCCAGGCAGATGAGCTGCTCTAGCCCAAAGGCTAATGAGTCCAGCCTTATTATATCTCCCACAGCAGCCAGGTACCATACTACTTAGGGACACACTGTCAAATATTTCTGTACAGCTCTTGCCTCTAGAGTAGCCTCTTACAATGGTCTCATTAGGTACACAGCACATCTGAAATGATGAAAATCTTTAAGCTCCGACACAGAATTACAGACATTTTCAAACATTTGCCAAGAGTTTTCAAGGCTTTTAGAATGCATTCCTCAATTTAAGGTTTTCTTCCATTGCCAGAGCAATTTGTGTCTGCCAGCATAGAAGTTACTTTTAACAGGTGAACTAAAGATCAGTTTCACATCCCAAATAGTTCTAAGACCTCCTCTAAGGACAGAGGAGTTAAGTGAGTACACAGCACATATCCACCATCATGCATATTTGTTCCACTACCGTCCAGTTCCTTGCCCAGTACCTCTCTCACCTTCATGAGCTCCTGGAGGGATTCAAGTTGGAGAAATTTGCTTTCTGTGATCAACTTCTCAGGATCACATTGCTGCAAAATACAGAAAAGACAACTGTGCATCTGGGGGCTGTGGAAGGCATACAAACAGATCCTCCAGAAACACATCATGTTCACAGGAAAGATACAGATAGTTATTATTATCTGGAGGAAAACTCCTTCCAACTAGTTTGCTCTTTAACATCAATTACTTTTAACAGACCTGATCTGTGCTAGACAGATTTTATCAGATAACTCCTCTGGCCACACAGTCATCAAATCCCAGGTTCAGATTCTGCTGGCCCCATATATCTTTACACTGTCTTGGAAAAGATTAGCTGTTTGAGAATTCATTAATTTGTCTTTATAGGACTGTGGTGCCCAGGGCAGATCCCAGCCTGACAAATCATTCCTGTTTTGATGTGTTAGTTGTGCACAGCAGCACAAAAGACCATTTAGCTGTCAATCCAGATATGCTCCTCTGTAGATTCTTTCAACTCTCAAGTCTCCTGTTACCTGCAATACTGCCAAGCAGCATGCATTTTTATGCTTCTGTTGCCTGTTGCCCATGTAGTATTGTCACTAAGAAAAAAACTACGTTTTCCTACAGCCTGTAAGTTACCTTTATGCATTCCAAAGCTGCTCGCTTTGCCTCCTGTGTTTCCGTAGATGGCCCTCTCATACCAGATTGCTCTGTCCCACTGAGGGTGAGCCAGCTAACAAAACTCAGTACTGTTGATTCACCACTGCAAATCAGAGGATACCAGCATCAGTAAGAAAACAAGAAATCATGTTATTTTCCAATCTTGGTACAAAAAAAAACTGCCTGGGACATCTATGCCACTCACCGGTTAGATGGTGTCTCCTCACGCTGCAGATAGATTTTGCCATTAGGATCCACAAAGTCTTCAACCTGGAATACAGACCAGGACATGCATATGACCAATTGCCCACTTCTTTATAGCCTTCCTCCCCAACTCCATTATATTTCTCTTAGTGATGAAACACTACACCAAACAGCCCATATGTGTGCAGTCAAACCCAGCTCTTCATCCCACTATCCTGCCAGTAAAGTGCCATTCTCATCTGGTAACACCAATGCAGTGCTCTAGTACTTCATGCCCATAAGCAGGTCCCTCTTCTGCACAACATTCAAAATCTGTTCAAGTAAAATAAATGCTGAAATTCCTCAAATCTAACAAGAAATAAAATGAGAAAAAAAAATGAAACAAGCTACAAAAGAAGCTGCACATAACTTCAACACTATACCCTTCACAGGCTTCCAAGTTCTGTACACACTTTACCAAAGCCAGGCCTTTGCAAGAGAGCTCTCCTACTTTTGGAGCTGGCTCTAAGAAAAGCCAGCTTCCCACTCCCCTAACTCTTCAGTTAGCCACCAGCCAACTAATTATTACCTCCACCATGGCCTTGGGCAGCAGCTCTGCTCGGAAAAGCTGTAGCATGGCCTCCATGATGTTTTTCCAGCCCTCTCGAAGAATGTCACCATGGCGATGGGCCAAGTGAAACACTGTCTTTGCTGCAATATGGGCCTTGGGATTACTTCCAAAAACAGTGGGCAGGTTCTCAATAGACTGCAGGAAAGAAGAGGCGGTGGCAATCAGTCAGAAAGAGATGTTTTCTTTTCAGCAGAAATTAGGGCAGATGCTTCAGAACTGGTTATGGGAAAGATAACAGTTCTCTGTTCTGCTTGGATAACTCCTCAGCTCACATTCACTTTGCACAAAAACAAGGAAAAGGTAGCTTGCCTGATACAAGCTGAATCACTGAACCACCTAGATATAAACTCCCCAAGAAGGACAACCCAGAACATTTTGAAAGTGCATGCTGAAAACCCACTAATTTATCCTGCTACAGGAACTCAACTAAGGATCAAAGCCTTCTACAAAAAGTACCACATCTCCTCTGGAAGCAGAGGATTACTCTGCCATGCTGTTAGAGAACAGAACTATGGCCAAAACCATTACTGACTTGCAAAATTACTCCTACCACCACCTAACAGCAAGATTCAAAGTAATTCAGTCCTAACGTGAAGTCTCTGCCAATGATTGCTGGACCTCAAATCCTCATAATCTGTTCAAAGCACTCACAGCTTTTCAAAATACAAAAAGTGTGCTAAATCATTGAAACCAACCAAGCACACACTGCCAAAACAAGAAAAAAACCAGCAACCATGTGAGCTAATATCCAACAGTGTAACATGCTCCATGATTCTGCACTTAAGGTCATTGTAATCTTCCTTTTGAGAAGAGATGGGCTTTGCCATTCTCTTGTTTATGTGGACAAAATCCATACTTACTCCCTCACCAAGAATGGAAGAGAAGACAAGGGATTGAAGGAGTCAATGTATCCTATCTCAGATTTGAAGTTCAGAAAAACTGTCTCTTGCTTCAGCCAAACTCTTATCAAAATGGGTTGTTGATTTAGAAGCAAACTCCATTAGAAGTGCTAATCTGAAATCCAGCAGAAATGCAACAACCAATTTGGGCTTTTTCCATTGTTGCTATGGGGAAAGTACATGAATACATGATTTGCTGAAGTGTCAGGGTGCAAACAGCAATATTTTGCTCTGTGGCAAGAAGCCACATCACTGAACACCACATACACAGGTTTTGCTACTACATACTGAGTCAGTATGAGTCTTAACTATGGATCATGAAGTGGGTCACTCATTCTTCCTAATCACTTAAAGCCCCTCCATGTTCCTTCCCATTTCCCCTCTTTCAATCAAAGTGGCCATGCATAGCAATTGCAGTGCATGGAGAAGATGCTTGCTTTGACTCTCCAGTCCTCTGAAGATGGCCCCTCCTTCTCTCCTTCCTCCAGACACTTAAATATTTGTTCAGTTGTCCTATTCCACTACTGTCTCCAAGCCCTACAGGAATTTAGGACAGCAGAAAGTAATTGATGTACTTGTAATCTGGCCAAAGATAAGAACTCACTCTTCTTCAAATGCAGAAGTCCCTGATTCTATGTCATCACAAAAGACATGCTTACTTAATTAACTCAGACCTCAGACTGCTCCAGATTCCAGTCTCACAACTAGATGGGATGCAGCTGGCAATAGCTGGTGCATCTGAGGGCTTAGTCTAGTCTAGTTGCTTCTGCTGTGTAAATCTGTGTCAAACTGTTTCATGGCAGACATTCCTCCGCTTGTATTACCTACTGGCAGTCTCGAGGTCTGGTGTGCCTGAGGATGATCAAATACTGCATCTTTACTGTTGTGATTTGTGGAGGAAGAAGGAATCTAAAGCAAACCCTGTGCTTGGGATTTGTCTTTTAAAAACTTCACCAGTCTTGCCCTTTTTACTCCCATGCTTTCAGTCTTGAATCATCTTGTTTCCCTTTCCTGTATGTGTGGCAATTCTGTTCTGCTCACTGTGGGTCTTGCACTGGTTCTGAGAGCAATACTGTGAAATCCTGTGGGAGTTCTGACCCTTAACAGGAATTGCTGTCAACTACTCCTTAGTACACAGCATGGTCTGCTACACACTGTCTATCAAACACTTGGGTAAAAACAGGCAGATGCTGTAACATACAAACAGATTTGGGCAATAAAGCTTACACTAACCACAGCACCTTGAATTTATTCTCACGGTACATCCTAAAGAATGAGTCTTTGGGGCTTGCCCAATGTGGGGCTAATAGCTGATCTTATTACCAGACTCCACACCCCAACTGACAATTCAAAGCACTTGTTTTTCTAATCCCTTTATGTTTATGCTGTGCATCTACATAGCTCCTACACTTTGGAAGTATATCTCACAAGAGTCTTCCTTGGCACTGCATAAACCCTGTAACAGAATAGCCAATATCTGAATGTAGGAACTTGCTTGGGATCACAGGGAGATCTAAGTCTCTTCAGATCAAATAGGTGAATAAACAATTCTACACCAAGGCATTCTGCTCTGCACAAACTGACACTTGTGAATAAAAGAAAATCTGCATATTTGAATCTGTCCTATGGAAGTCCCACTTCACTACACATTTCCCATTACTTCCTTCAGAAAACTCTGGGCAGGGGCTGATAGATACCTACAGATACAATGATAACTAAAATAAGCAAATATTGCTGCTTAACAGAGGAAGAGAGCTCCAGTGTAGTAGAAGTCATGCTTCTTTCCCCTCTTTGCAAACTTACCTCACTGCTGAGAGCTGTAAACTTGCAGAGAGAAATTATGAGATTGTCAAACACATCGCTAAGGCCATAGTGAGCAGAAATCATTGCACATTTCCTAGGAAAAGAAGAAAACAGAAAATAACGTACTAAACACAGACAAGTCTGTCTACAGGACAGCAAATGTAAGACCCTCTCAGTTAACATTTTAGACTTTCCCCTCCACCTATCCATAATGAATGCTTATGTATAGAAGTCTACTATTATTGCTTAAATAAGCTCAATCCTTATCCATAGGTACTGCTATTTGTCTATGCTGATGCAAGGATCAATTTAAAGGAGTGAGTATAAACAAAGAGACCACTTGCACCTGAGCACTACAAACAAACTCCTGTCCTGACGTAAGAGAGTTGCTGATGGTAGTGTTGAAGTCCAGCTTCCAAGGTATCATGGCTAAGGCAGTGTACTGACAAAGCTCTAAAACTATGCTTAAAGCGTCATTTGGTCTGATCTAAGCATGACCAAAGGTCATTCCAATAGAGTTGCTCACAGGTGCCAAGTTTTTTGACTACTGGTCATCTGGGAAGGAAAAAAAAATCCCCCATCCCATTCAGCCACAGCTATGGACTCTTACACATGAAAGGTTTTGTTCCTACATGGAGATTTTGTCAGCATCACTGTGCAAGTTGAGTGACTTTTCCCCCTCACTTCTAAACAGCCTAGCTGTGTCAGTAAGTCCTTTAAATGTAACCAGGATGGAGTTTAACAATACGTACCCTGGGCACTTTGATTTATTACAACACAGCAGTCAAGCTAAACAGTGACTGACAAGCCAGAGAGGCCAAGATGGGATGAATTGATACAGATGACCAAACACAAGAGGATCCTAGGTCATAAAAAAGTGCTTCTCAATTGCTAGGAAAAGCAACATTTGATATTCACTGTATTGTTTCTCTAGCAGATAAACAGGAGCCAATGGTCCCACTTTTAGTCTTCTGGGTCTTTATGAAGGTAAGAGTTACCTGAAACCAGAGATAGCCTTCTGGATTATTGTTTCCTCTAAGCTCTTGTCAAAAACGTACGAAAGTGCTGCAATGGTGGGCCCCCATGTCATGGTGAAGAGGTCATGATCATAGCTTCCAGGAGGCACATGGAGAAATATTCCCTCATCAGTGGCACCACGATGCAGCAGGACATTCCAGATATAGTTTTCCTTCACTAGACCCGTCTGTTCTTCTGGCATCACTATCTCATCATTTCTACAAGGGAGGAAAGCAGAAAGATTGAATTTTTCATTCTGAGCCAAACCTAACATTTACACAGTGTCTTTCATTACGTAGTCCCAGAGCTAAGCAATACCTCTTCTGGAATGATTTTGCCAGCTCCTGAAACATTCTGTTTTCCTAGGCCTCCCTGCTTCGCCTGTCCTTCTTAGATATACAGAATATAAAGTCTGGTGGTTCTCAGAATCACACAGCAGCAGCTGTGTAAGGTCAGTATTGAAGAAGCAGGTACCTACTGCTACAAGCACAAAACACAACACGTACTGCCATTAAATGATGGGAAATTCTGGACAGCACACTGGCAAAGCTTCAACCTCCATTCAACTCTCAACCTATTAAGAGTGTTCTCTTTGCACCATTATTCCCAGTTAAAATTAAATAGTTACATTGCTGCAGTCACCAGTAGACATGAGCATCTGCATAAGATTAATGGAAATATTCATATTATGCCAAAATCAAATATTAGAAAGGAAAGGAGTATAAAATTAAAAATAAAACAGGAAACCAAAAGTATGATGGGTGATTTATAACCAGGGTACCGCAGCTCCTTACTCTAACTTGGATGAAGATATACAGTAATAAAACAATTATGATTCATGCCAAGTACTGCTTGCAATCCTAGACTAAAACATATAAAGCCTAAACACATACTCTCTAGACTTGAGTATCAATGCACAAGAGAAAATCCTCTGCAAATGACCAACTAAGTGAACAAGAGCCTCAAAGCCACTAAGAATAGCAGATTACAGCCAATCTGAAGAGTTCTTTCTGCAACAACCAAAAAATAACATACTTCAATTGCCAAAGAGGCAATTTTCATGTGCTAACAACAACTATAAAAACTGCTCCTGATTTATGCGTAAGAAATAAGTTCTTCTCAGTTTCAGGTCCTGACATATTTTGACAAGAGCTGTTATTACTGGGATAATATAGGAAAGTAAGTTTGCAGTAAACAGTGCATTATTTCTAAAATTTCATGTATGATTGAAACTAACAGAAGCAAGTGAATGGGTTTACTTGGAAGGTTTCAGGAAGTGAAAATGTGGTCAAAAGTAAAATGCTAAGACCCTGAAGAGATCACACACTACTTCATAGAGATTGCAATCTTTTTTTTTTCCCTAATAATACAAATAAACAAATAGTTCCTCAATCTCAACTATGACACTGGGGCAATATATTTGAGATGGAGCAATACTGAAATGATACGTCAATTTTTCTAATCATAGAGCATACTGGAAAAGCTGACATATCTGGTGAAGGGGGGATAAAGGGAAATAGATGATAGAGGCACTGGGTAACAAAGATGTGTGTATATGCTCAGTGTACTATTCAAAACATTAAGAACATCCTCAGGGGAGAGGGGCCAACCAAAACTAGAGCTCTGTTTGAAAGGTAGAGCTACGTCTTGAAGAATGTCCAGATATTCAGCACAGGCATCACCCCACCTTCCTGGGGAAGGCCCAGATAAGAAGCCTTCTGAAGGCTCAGGGAGAGTCAGCCCAATCACACTGCCCTACTTCCAGCACCAGCTACTGCTACCACTGCAGATGGAAATCAGCTGAGACTCAGTCACATCCTGTCTCCTCAGAGATGTAATCATCTCAGCTTCAAATTGGCTGGGCCTGGATTTAAAGCTTCCCACCCAAAGCTAGCTTGTGCAGTAAAGGGCCTCAGCCACCAGGAACTCTCCTCAAATACTGCTCTGTGTGCCAAGAGCTTCAGGGGTAGCAGAAGAGGCTAGTGCAGACAGCAGCCTCATCTGAAGAGCTCAGAAGCAAAATACATTAAACAGAGACCTGGACACATTGTGTCAGGGCACAAGCGCTGCTGTGGAGACGAGATTATCTCTTGAACCACATAAGAAGTTCTAAAAAAGTAAAGTCCTGGTCTGGAGGACAGAGCCTTCTTAGATACAGCATTTCATATGTGCTGGTCTTGCTCAGCCATTATTTTCCATATTCATATAAGTAACATATTTCTTTAAATTAATTTTAAGATCTGGCTTAAACTACCATGGCAAAAATCCAAGATACAAATCCAAATGTAATTGCTGTGACAGGCTTGTTTACTACAGGCCCACACAGAGCTGGAATTTGGTCTGAGGCAAACAGGTGCATAACTGGTGAGTCTCTCTCCATACTTTCCAGATATCTCACTGACCCAACAACTCTACTTTGCTCCCTAAATACATGGAGATGGCAGGTTGAGTCTTACTTGATGGCATGATACATGTCTTCCAGGATGTCCTGTTCAAAGTCTTTGCCTCCATTCACACCTTTCAGGTTCTTCCGAAACTCCTGAAAAAAGTTACACCAACATTAATTCCTAGTATCTCCAGCTTTAACTGTTTGGCTAGGATCAGTACTGCACTTGTTTTTCATAGGGCCAGAAGGAGTTTTTCCTGCATTCTTCAACATGCAGACTCAAAACTCAAAGGTAACTGCTACTCTTAGTGGGAGTAGTGTGCAGTGTCTCCTGTCTATGCTCACAAGGAAAGAGCAGAGACACAACACGTGCGTGCCTGAGGCTGGACATCGGAATGGCAGCCTGTACCACTGCACTGGCACTCACATGACTTGAACTCTCTAGAAGCCCACAGCAGTACAACAATCTTCTCCATGTTACTATTTCTGAGGATACAGATTGCTCACACACACACATAAGCCTCTTGAAGAATTTGCTAAGTCTTCTGGCAAGCTCCTGTTTCTTCAGGCTGTCTCTTGCCTACAGCTACTCTCTCGAATTGTACTCAGCTGTCGTGCTGCACTCCAGCTTACTGTGTACGAGTGAAAAAGGCCAAAGAAAAGAGACAACGTAACTGAGATAAAAAGAGGTACTACACTATTTTCAAACCAGAGAAGACAGATACTTGCACTGGAAACACCCACCTCCAGAGTCATTGGGACGTTCTGCTTGCGGACATTGTGGTTGTGCTGGTCAGTGTTCAGCATAATAACTGCATAGGCCAGGGCAAAGCAGGCATCACTATTAGCAAATGGAGACCCATTTGATTTCTGAAAGGCAAATACATGCACAAATTAATGCCACAGGAACAGTGATATCAGTGACCAAAACAGCCATTTTCCTAACCACGGTACTGAATCATCTCTGGGACAAACAAAAATCCCAGGTTCTGGCTCCAGCTTCTAAAAAGCAGCCCAGGAATCTATTTACCATTGTCAGCTCCTACAAAACAACAGCTGCTGCTTGCAGAGCACAGTTACATAGGCCATTTGATCTGACATGTCCATGGCAAGGAGATGGACAAGAAAGAACGCAGTTTCGAGCTTTCTACCACCAAGTACACACCCTCCAATGTTCTGTGAAGGCTTCTAACAATCTCTGAATTACAGGTGCCTCTCCTGGTAATCTAAAGGCCTCTAGATAAAGTCGTAAAGCTTCATCAAGCCTTAAACCTTGGAAGCTGAAAGTCCTGCAAAAACAATGAAATGCAATGAGAAGCTGAAACAGGACAAGAAAGGTAAGATAAACTTAATAACGACAATCTTGTTTGCTTAGACATTAGAGAGGAGGGTGAGAAGAAAAGAAATACACCATGAACAGTCAAGAAACAATAAAAGAGAGTCAACAATCTTACAAGTGATCATGTATGTAATTATCTCTCCAGTCTTCACGGAGACTGGCCCTGCTGAAAGGCGCTCGAATATCATACTTTTATATATCTAAGGTGTTACCATATGCAAGAGATGCACAGAATTAAGGCATGGCAGCACAGGGAGAACCACATGATAGAAATTTAATGCCTCTAGGAACTACCATTCTGCTGCATTTTTTATTAGTAAACTCTTAACTTTCACTGTTTCCTGACTAAAGAGATACAGAAGCATACTCACCCAACAAAGCTTTCCAGCAAGTCTATGTTCTTACGGTCACTCACAAATTCCCCAATCATCTTTTTGTCCAGGCGAGGATTTTCCCGTAACCACCTGGCCACTTCATTGTTGTCGATGGGAGTGGCAAGAAGGTTTTTCTCCTGCAGAAACTGTATCCCTTTCTTTGGCTTTTGGTTGAACTGCTCTGTGCCAGTTATCAGGAGCTACAGGAGACATTCTGATAGTTACAGCTTGAAGTGTATTTCTTACTTTAGATTGTTCTTGGCATTTGAGCCAAAAACAAAACAGAAGAAAGAGCAACCTCAGCATGATCAAGTTTACTGTACTGTGTAATCCAGGAAAAAGGCTAATGAAGGGCAGAAAACCTGCATTCATCACAAGGTTTCACCATCAAATAGTACTGGACAGAGTAAGCATGAGCTGACATCTCTGAAAAGTTTTAATGTCTAACCAAGCAATAAGCTCTGCTACTTCAAATGCCTCACCTGCTCTCATTTGTAAACAGAGCAGATAAACCCCAGGCATGTGGCAAGATCAGCCCTGCCCAGTTACAACAGCAGCACTGCTCTATTGTCCTGTTCTGTCCCTTTGGCTTCAGGTTCTCATAACTACCTCACCACCAGGAGACAGGCAGCAAGAATCCTCAGCACTTATTCAGCAGGTGTAAGGAAGCAATGCTGCAAAAGCTAAAACTAAGAACTAGCAAACATTCTCCTAGCGAGAGATGGTTCCAGGAACATCTGGTATTCCAGCCTGACAAGACTATCTGTAGGCTGGGAAGAGCAGCTATATATTTGGTTCTGAAAGGAAATTTCCTAATCTGCCCTCCTAGGAAACTAGACTGTACCATAGTCACAGTGTAATAAAACAACTAAGAAAGGGTTAACTGAATGTTCTTGGTGGTGTGCAGAAAAACCAAAAGCACAAACAATGGTCTGAACTTTACTAAGGAACCAGAATAAATGTCAGTTCCCTGTTAGCTCCTATCATGATCAAACTGCTAGCAATGACCTAGTGAACTAAATTCGTGACCACCATGATTACTAGCTCCCCTGGGTTTCTCAACACCTCAGAAGCCACCAGCCCTTTGGTCTTTGCTTCTCCTGCCTGTGTGAGCATCCTCAAAATTGCAATGAAACACACACCCTGAAATGGAATGAAGTGCACAATGACCCAGTGACACCATAACAAGAGCATAACCATGCACTGCCCTGGTCTAACAGGACTGAAGGGACTGTATAGCACTAGCAGCATTTCTATTTAGCTGTAAATTCTGAAACCCAAGACCAAGGATATTCTATTGACTGGTTGAATCCACAGACTTCTCAAAACCACCTGAAAGGAGAATGGACTGCTTGCAGTTTGCATTGCATTTACAATCATGTCAGTCTTGTGCTTCTGAGCTTTTGGTCATGCCTTCAGAAACATCAAAGAGAACTTTCTGTTTGATGCACAATTTGTTTTCTGCTTTTATTTCGCTTTTCTCTTCCTTCCAACTGTGGTAATATTTAATAGTTTAGAGGTTAAAGGAAGTAGAACATGCTGGTGCCAGGTCAGCATCAACACAACTAAAGCTGAGTGTTTGGTGTGCCCTGTGTATGTGCTTAGCATGAAACCACTAGGAGATTTAGAGTCAGAAAACAATTTTCCCTGGGCAAACTCAAGAGATTTATGACTATCCTCCTGCCATCTACTCTTGATTTCTTCTAAACTTGTCTTCCAGCAGAGCAAAGTCAGAGTATTACCAAAGGTTTTCAGTTAGAACTGCGGAAGCACTATGCAAGCTCCCTTCTCAACAATGGACTTTCACAGAGTCCATCAAGCAAAGATGCTAAGAAAGCAAAACTTAAGGCCAAAACTTGGTGGTTCCTTTGAAGACTGTGCTGATGATCACTTCCCCCCCTCATTGTCCTTGTAGCTGGAGAAGCCAGTTACCATTACCCCACTGCAGCACTGTGTTGCAGGTAAAGTAAAAAGTTTCCAAGCACTGCAGTAAACTTCAGAGAGAAACCAGTGCTTTGAATTACACTCAAATCCAGAGACTGCCAGAGTGGATCACAAAGCACAGATTAGTAAGGCAGCAGAAAGAGATGTATTGTATTTTCCTCTTTTGATTAAGTAAGTTTAAACCAATATGACCATCAATCCTCTATAAAAATGTAAAATAAACCCACCTATGATGGAGAGAGAAGCCAGAAGCCTTTTAGTCAGATACAAATAAAAAACCCTTTCTCTTTTACTACCAGTGAATCCTTCAAAGACGTTAATTTCTTTTCTGCTATATCATCTCCTTATCCACAACTACTGTGGCCACTCATGTTTTATCCAGAACACGCATTTTTTTCATATTGAAATTTAGTAATCTCTCACATATGTAATGAGCCTACTTCACGCATATGTTGTGCAAAGACAACAAAATACTTACAAAGAACATATGTAAATAGAAAAATTCTCAAGAAATGGACAACAAAAAAACCTGAACAGTCCCATGTAACCCCTGGGGTCTTAAGATGTATTCATCCACTGTCTGTGAAAGAGCAGGCCAGTACCAGATGTTTGACACAGAACAGCAGGTAAATACAAAGCCATTAGCATGGAGTACCTTTAGCAACATTAGGCCTAGACCGAACCCACTCAGGGAATGGAAAAGTTGTATAAAGTTTAGACTATAACTTGAATTAACGAAGTTCAAGGAAACAGACTCTGAAAACAAATAATGGTTTTACCACAATCAAGACAATCTTTGCGATTGTGACAAAGCAAACATTGGAATTACCAAATCAGAATAGCAGATCAGTTGATTTCTATTACAGGCCTCTTGGTATACTCCCCATTTACATCTTTGATAAGAGTAGTGAAACTGCCCCTTTTGATCGAAGTACCTGATTATCTCCATGTCATAAAAACTAAAGATTTTCCCAGCCAGAAGTCAGATGGACCTAGCTTACAAATTTTGCTACAAAATTTTCCCAACACCTCTTGCAACCTTCAGCACAACTAAACCAGAACAGGTATGATGCATCTGCAGTGTAGCAGGATTTTCAGTGGCTGACTCTTTAATTCTGATCAGCAGAGACCAGAACTCAAAATTTCTGAGATATGACCAGTCATGCAAAGCCCATATTGGATGGGAAATGAGGAGAACACTCAAAGATCCACCTGCAGTGTATTTCAAACCATACCTTCTTTTTGTTCTTAATCTGCATAAGTTCCTGAGGACTTGGAAGGATGCAAGAAAATCTAGTAGGTTTCCTGGGGATACTCTTCTCAGCTAGAATGACAAAGCATCATTACAGTCAAACCTACCCTCAGAGTTGCACTCAGGCATGAGAGTGTCCCATAATAACTTTCAGTCATGGAGTCTTTGCTCCAATATGCTGTCCTGCAAATGGCAGTCACACTTCAGTTTAATTACTACATTCCTCTCACCCACATTTTCATTTATCTTCATTTATCTTCAGCATAATTGCATAGTAGCTTTTTGTCTCAGACAATTTCACACAGCCACAAGATCTAATTTTCTGGCTATCTTGGCTACCTACATTACGAATTCCGTGGAGAGCCCCTAACTTCCTTCAAAACTCTAAGCCCTGCTATGAATTCAAAAACTTTTGACCCAAAGTGACCCACCAGATCTAATTCCTCCCAGAAGAAAGGCAACACCTAGTAGGCATAAATAGCACACACAATAAACATACATTCACATATTACCTCCTTCCGATTTTGAACACAATAGCTACAGTGGTCCACGCTCTAGCAGGACCTGCCAGCAAATGTCAGGACCATTCTTAGGATATAGACATCTAGGGTATTGTGTCAGGGTACTGCCGAGGCCATTACCTGCTTCACTTCCTCCTTCCAATTCCATGCAGCTCTCCTTCATCTGATCAGCCATGAGGCATCCACTGGTGGGAGGACATGCTCCAGCTGGCTCTGAGACTGCACTGGAAGATTTTCCCTCACTGAATACTCTCTCAGTATCTGCAGAAGTTAAAACAAACAAATAAGCAAACAGACAAACAAAACCCACAAAAACTCTCAAACCAAACACCCACACAGAAACAAACCCATAAGCCAAGAGAAAAAGGTATTAACAGAGAAACAATGAACTGGCCACTCTAAATTGAACATGTGCTTATTCAAAGGGGTTCCCTCTAGTAACCTTGACTTTGCAGTATCCTCAGTATTTTGTCTACATGAATTCCATGGCATACCCTCATTCTCTTGTGACTGCTAGTCCTGATATGGCCTTCATATAAAGCTTCATGAGAGACAAATTTTAATATCTGCAAATTTTACAAATAGCAAGGTTATTAACATCAGTGTGTAGTTATAACACGTGCAAGAGGAAGACTGAAAACATGTATTTAAGGAGTTTACTATGTCAGCAACCAAAATGAGACCTCCAAGTTTAGCACAAGACTAAGCTTAATATTAAAATATCAAAGAAAGGGGTCTTACTATTGCTTGTTTCTTTGGTGCTGTTGATGGTTTCTGGGCTGGGTTTGACAACTTCCTTCTCTTGTTGATGTATGTTACTCAGCACTTTGGCCTGGCAATGTGCCTCAGTGCTATCTATCACTGTCAGCAATGCTTCCAGAGACAGCAAATGAACAGTATACAGCTGTCCAGAAACTGGAAAGGCATTCTGGGAAATAACATGTAAGTATTAGTCAACTTTCCACATCTCTCTCACCATAACAGGATAAGTAAGTTTCCCCCCACAGCTTGAGGAAGGCAAAAAACTGTAACAGAGCACCCTAAGCTTTCTAGCTTGTATTTAATAGTTTATTTGCTCTGATATTATTAAAGCATGACTATTCTTTTTCTCTTCTGCTTCCAAATGTTAAATGGCCTTCCTCATCTCTACAGCATACCCTACCCTGGACCCTTTGACCACTCCCACTGTTAAGGTCTGCCCTGAGTCACCAGCTGCCCCCTCCCCATCCGGGTTCAGCACCTTGGAGAGCAGCTTGGTGAGCTCCTCGAAGAGATTGGCACAGTAGTAGTCGCAGTCGTAGTTAATGTACAGCTCGGTCACAAAACTGGGAATCCTCCACAGCTGAACAATGGCTTCCAAAGCCATCTCCTTCATTTCATAGGGCATCTTTGGGTTTTCGACAGTGATTATTTCCATCAGCTTCTTGATATACATCTGGCAGAAACACAGGGCAGCTCAGTTTAAGGAAAGAAAAAAAAGCAGGACAGTGAATAGCTTTGAGGACTGCAGAGGGAGATTTAAGCTTCACCTTCCCCCATAACATTCCATCTTTAATGATGGCCCATTCTGAACGAGGCTGTAAAAAGGTTTCAAATAGTTCTACTGTTCAGGTGCACCTGGATTTACAGTTCTAAGAAAACAGTCTGAAGGCAGGCAGCATACTAACCAGTCTCAAAGACATTTGATTTTCCAACAGAAAAAGGCCTACACAGTCTACCCATAACACTGAGTCATTTATACAAACATAATTTGACACTCAGACTCTATTTTATTCTCCAGATATATGCATTTCATTGATGGCCAATGAGGCACCCAGTGATACTCAAAAAACTCACCTCCAGCTGGAATTTCAGATGCTCTCTCATGCTCTCAAAGAGCAGAAAGCACACCCTGAGGGAGGCTGCATACAGATTGAGCCGTTCAACACTCAGTAGCTGAACAAGAAACAAAGCACACTTTAAGAATTACAAAGGCAAAACATTATGTGCTATAAGTAGCCATACTATGGCACTGCAGGCATCACCTGCAACCAACCAAAGATCCGCACACTGCCCTCCATAGCAATGATATTTTAAAAAACAATTTTTTGTTCAACCTCCTGGTCCCACTTTTTGCTAGTGAGGATGAATATACTTAATTCTCATCTGTGTGTGGTAACACTTTACCTACTATAACTTGGTTCTTTAGCCAAGTCCACAGACGCTTTTAGTGGTGAAGGAACTTTCAAGAAGACCTGCCTCTGAGATGACCCCAGGGCAATTAATAGCTTGGTATCCCCCAAAGGGTTCTGCCTACTACTAAGCTGGTAACTCGCATCCATAATTACCTAAAAAACCAATTATATCAAAACACAGTGTTATCCCACAGTAACAGTTCATTCAAATCACGCTCATCCTTCTTGGCCTCAGTCCACGGAAAGTAGCATGACAACCTCTCTGGCTGTGCAATAGCACCATTTGGTGCAATTCAGAACTCTCATTGCAGTGCAGGAGAGAGCATGTTTGCAGACCTGCCAAACCTTATAATACTAAAATTCAATACATTCTTTGATGGAAATTCATATCTGACTCCCCAGTGCCATGTTCCATGCGAGCATAAGCCAGACTCACTTGAAATAGGTGCCGGCACAACTCCTCCTTCACGAGTCCCAAGAGGGACTGACAGTTTGCAATGGGTGCTGACTCCAGGGCAACAGTCAGCAGCTGCAGCCCCATGTGGATCATCACCTCGGAGTTGTGGCGGTCATGAGGGTTCGTGAGCGAGATGAGAAAGCGGAACAGTTCTCTAATACATGGCAACCCATATGGGACCAGAGCTGCTCCTAAAGAAAAAAACAGAAATTAGCCATCTAAATTTTCATTTTGCTTCTTGCAGGTGCCTATCAAGCGTTAAAAATTTAATTGTTACAAACCCACTAAGGAATAGGAGGTTATCAGCCTCTTAGGAAGAAGTGAAACAAAACAGTGGAAATGAGACAGGACTTTAGCAGCATTGCCCACCTCTCACCTTCTTTTTGGGAAGACTGAGTAAAACGTACTCCCCGGGGATTTACATAGTCCATATCATGGACTGAGGCAGAGTCAGAATGTTCTGCTACAGATGTGCACTCCTCTAGGACCTCAGGGATAGATTCGACAGAAGTTGACTGGACCTTCTCCTCCCTCAGAGTTTCACTCTTCATTGAAATGTCATTTGAGAATGAAAGAAGCAAAAGAAGAGTTAACAAGTACCAGACTAGTGAAAAAAAAAGTCTCATTTGTTTGCAGTTCATCTGTAACTATAAAACAACACAGGTCACTAATGGAAGAGTATCATAAAAACAAAATTTAAGAGAAAAGAGAGCCTCTACATAAGCTGCAACCCTCTCTACCCTTTTGCTTACATCAAGTTCTTATCTGCTTTATATAACTCTAGGTTGTGAGACTGAGGAATTTACCTCAAAAATACTCCTATAACCTATCAGTTCTTACTGCCTCTGAGGTCAAAATTTTTCTCATTTTTTTTTCTTTTAAATGCTACACAAGTTCAGCACACTACTTCTGTTTAAGTCTTCCTAGCATTTTTACCATTCAAAATATCTGCAGCTGTGAAAGATCCCCTGCAGCTCTATGATCCTCTCAATAGCATTACTGTTGTGGGGAGAAGTGATTATGCTGGGAATTGGAACTTCTCTTTGCAAATTATATTCGTGTACCTGGAGTTCAGGCTGATTTTGATTTTCAGTGACTTTGGCCTCATTTGAAGGTGTTCCTGCATTAAGTCCCAAAGAAGCGACTTGATCCAAATCTGTTAGGTCTTCCTTGGATGTTGTCTGTGAGGACAATTCCAACCCACTGTCTGTAACAGGGCTGACCGCTGACGAAACGTTTTCTGAGCTCCCAGAGGAGCTGGGACAAGGAGCATCTATGAAAGCAACTCCGCTTGCTGAGGAGAAACAGAAGCGAAACGATTAGTATTGCTCTGTCCCTCAACCACAAATTCATACATTGAATACAGCAAATTCTTTCATTACTACTTCACACTACAAACAGTCCCAGCAGCACACTAATGTGAGACAACACAGATAAACTAAGATCTCTCTTGCTAGGCATTAATGAATTAACATGGATGAACGTTGGAGGTACTAGCAGTTCTCCAAATTTAATGCAATAATTGGAGTCTATCTGACCTAGTAAATGAGGTAACTTACATAGTTATATAAAGGGTGCAGAAGATTTATATAAGAAGGAATCTGAAAAGAGTCTAAAAGGTGTACTTTACTCTTTAATACAATGGCACAACCACTTTAAATACTCGCATCAAGAATTAGTCATTCCTTCAAAGTGAGAATTTTGACTTGATTCTAAAGCAGGACTGATTTCTTTAATTCTTCCTAAACAAATGAAATTGCATTACAATTCAAATGGATCTGAAATATGAGCAGTGAAGAATTTTTACTATTTCTAAATATGAGACAGTGCTCCAAGAATGTAAGTGTTCCTTACAGAATCACAGAATCAATTAGGTTGGAAAAGACCTCTGAGATCATCGAGTCCAACCTATAACCCAACATCACGATGTCAGGCAGACCATGGCACTGAGTGCCACATCCAGTCTTTCTTTAAACACCTCTAGGGACTGTGACTCCATCACCTCCCTGGGCAATCCATTTCAATGTTTAATCACCCCTCTTGTGAAGAAATTCTTCCTAATGTCCAAGCAAAGCCTCCCCTGGAGCAGCTTAAGACACTGTCCCCTTGTCCTGTCACTAGTTGCCCTTGGCTCTCCTCTTGTGAGTGTTGCTGTCTCAGTCTCTTCTAACTGCTGCGTCCTCCAACTCCTCTGCACCACACGGCTGTCCATAACCTCAGCCACTTCTCCAGGTGTCCATTCTCTTTTGTCCAAACTACCCCTATGAGGCACGCTGAAGTCACAGGAATGCTGTCAAGTTATCTGCAGGACCGAGCCTTTCTCATCAATATGTATTCCATTTCCTCAAAACTCATTCTCCTAGACCTCAAAAGCTATGATATCTTTTATTGCTACAGCCACTGAGAACTAATATGAAAAGAATTAATGTAAAATAATATATTAGGAGAAATGAAATAAAGACAGATTCAAAAAGCTCTAGCATGGATGCTGTCTGGTCTTTTGAAAAAGACTGCAACTTACCTGTGCTATTAGTAGCATTGCCCGCTGACTGTTCTGTCCCAGGGGAGACCTTAGTTACGTGTCGAGGAGGCCTAGGTGATCTCTTCTGCTTTTTCCATTTCGATGATTCACTCATTCCTCCAGCTCTCATTTTCAACTGAAAACCAATAATCATTGATATCAGTATTGCAAAACCACATAGCATAATGGATTACACAAGCCAACTCACAAAGGCTACCTCAAAAACTTTAAAGTCAGGCAATAGCACTTAAATATATCACACAAATTAATTAGCACTTCAAAGTCATGCAGACTACCCCTCGACTCCCCACATATTAGCCAACACTCCACACCTAAATCAAGTGACAATTAACTACAGTTACTCTGCTACAATATATACTTCACAACTCAATTATCACAGCACTCCCTATTCCCTATCAATACCTCCGAACTTTAAATTAGGATTAAAAATTCTCTTAGACCTACACATCTAAAATCTCTTTGCTTTTACCAAAGCTCCTAGACTTCCAAAGGGCATCAATTAAAGTACCTAAGTAAGTATTAGTTAGGTTTGACATGAAACTAAAATTTCACCATCTACATATCTAGCTGGGAACGAAGTGTGAGCATGCTGCAGCTCTGTCACTGATCTCTTGCCTCAATTCGCTCTTCATCTTTGTAGCAATGCCATGCTCACTTTCCTCCATGCTCACTATTAACAAGTATTTCTAACACTTCACTTGCTACTGGTACATGTGACATTGCAAATACCACCCTAGTGATTTAGAAACAAACTTCATTCTCCTTTCACCTGCCTTCTGTCATTACTTCTCCTCAGATCTAAATCTAACCTTAACTCTCGATAGCCTTCTTGACTAAGATTCTACTTCTAGTTTGTACACAGAACTTTAATTGGGAAAACAAGAACAAAAGCAGGAGCAGGGCAGACTGTATGGCACTCGCTGCACAGCACCGCTATTTCAGGCATGCAGAAATGCTCCAGAACTTTCTAAAAACAGTATGATATTTAGTCACATGGCTAATGGCCCTGGCCAGCATGAAAACCAGTTCCTTACAATGTAAGTTCCTCCAAGCACACGATTGCATCTACTCCTGTGTTTGGTAGCTGCACTTAGCTTTTCTGATGCTGCCACCTCCTTAGTTTGGGTGCAAATTTAAGCACTGAACAGGTACCTTGCATGTTGTGGAAACCATTCGGCAAGTTTCAGCACCAGCCCCTATTCAGTATTCTTCTTAGTAAATTTATCACATTTTGGCCTATAATATTCCTTAGTTCTTATATCTTTAGCACCAGATTTAACTTATGTAGAAAACAGCTATATTCTTTAGTCTCTTCCTTTTTCTGCAACTTACCTCCTTTTAGCTACTACTACTCTTAAATGCCAATAAATCTTCTAGATTCCACCACTGTTTTTCCTTCTCTTTTCATTTTCCAGGTAGAATTCTAACTCCCTGTATATGGCCTCAGCCTGTACTACCTCCCATTTAAACAAAGCTTGTGAAAATGTTATATCCCAGTGCAGTAAACCATTTGTGTAACTTTTCTTCATACCACAAGTTGTATTTGTTTGATGACTAATCCCCAGGTTTTAGCTGCGTTACAGTTTCCTTGAGTCTGTTAATTAATAGATTCAGAATTACTTTGCTCCTTGTTATTTCTTTCAAATATTGCAGCAAGGATCTTCTAAATCACAGCTTCTGGCAAATACTTACATGACAAGCATACCGCTAAAAATAAAATTTTGCAGATTTCAAAATGTTTAACAATGCTTATGGATCACAATCCTTTCAGGTCAAAATTATCAGCTCTCTCATCTTTCCTATTTACTGCTTCATAGGGCCATATAAAATATGTGTTATCTTTGATTCTTGCCGATTTCTAAAATCTGAGCCTTAAATACTACCAAATACTGCATTTATTAAAGGCTTAAGCTACAAATTAGATCAGATAGTTTTACCTACCAGCTATTATAGAAATAGCTGTATTTTTTTTTCTCCTTTTTCAGTAATTTATACAATAAGATCCGAACACTTATGGTTCATTGTACCAAACTACTTTCATTAGGAAGGAACCTTGGAAGCATTATATGTTAAACAAAAACAAGTGCATTTCACACAATTTCAAAACAGACTTCACTTCTAGCTAATAAATCCTGTTAGTTGCAGCAGGATGCAAAATTGAATCAGCTGAGATACTGATACAGGCTAATTATGTACCAGTCCTTTTGCCCTCAGTCATGCTCCTGAGAAACAGGTAACACTTGAAACATTCTATGGGACAATGTAACCTGACAATTTAATTACTATTTCTAATCTCCCCTTTCATACAACACTAAATATCACCTCAATTCAACACTAGCCCTCTCAAAAAAGCACTTTTCCTCAGACAAAAAAATCAACTCTCTGTGATTGTCCTGTGTTTTAACTCTCAAGAGTCTATCTCCAGGGTCATAAGATACAGGCCCATATGTAATCATTTTGATGAACTTGTGCCATCTTTAAGAGACTGAGTAACAACAGCTTCATATGGATGGGAAACAGTGCAGTCAGGCAAGCAAGATGACTTACTTGATTTTTGAAGATTCCAAAACATTTAATCAGACTATAAATCATTTAGATCAGAATCTAAGTTTATTTGAGCTTTTTAGGTGATTTGTTTTTGTTTTTTCTTGTTGCGGTGTTTTTTAGGATTTTGGCTGGGGTGGTTTTTGTTTTGGTTTGGTTTTTTAGGTTTTTTTTTGGGGGGGGGGTTTTAGTTTTTTGGTTAGTTGGTTGGTTTTGGTTTTTTAGGGGGGTGTTTTTGGGGAAGGGGAGGTTTTTTTGGTTTTTTTGTTTTTTGAGGTTTTTTTAGGGAGTGAAGGGGTGGGTAGGGAGATTAGCCAGTAGGTCTTTTCCATCTCATACCATCCAATTTCCATATTCTACACAAACAAGTATCCTTTTATTAGAATTACCCAGTAGGACTACAATAGGATTACTTCCCATGTAATTTTTCCCACCCTCATTTTCTTTTGCTACCTCCTTTTGCTTCAATGAAGCAAACTACTGCACAGCTTTAAAAATTTGCAGAAGCAAACAGAAATGTCTAATAAAAATGTTTCACCAGTGTCAAGAGGCTAAGTGTTGTTTTAATAAACAAACATTGAGTTTGGGAATTCTAAAACAATACATGTATCAAAGGACAGCAAAATAACATCATTCCTTCTGGATTTTCTTTAAATTAAAAGGTAACAACCTCATGACTCTTTGCTTTTAATGTAAGTATAAAAAATGTAAAAAACACTTGTACAGTTTGCCTTTGACTACAGGAACTATTTCTGAATCTTGTTTTTACCTTCAATTCCAAGGCATTTCCCAGTTTCTCTAGAAAGCTTCATTGTATGTTAACACACTGATATTTTAAACCTAATGTTGCTGTTTTGACTAAATGCAGCAGCTAAATGGTATTTAATACATCATTAACATATCCTGAATCTTACACATTATCTAAAATTCTCCTTCCCTCTTCCATGCTCAGTGATATTAGAGTTACATTAGTTTTCTAATTATCAACATCCTTGAGACTACATTAAGCTTGTACTTTTGACAGTAAAAATCATTTAATGTTAGTATTTAAAAAGTACTCTTTAGAAATGAGAGAGGGAGCTCAGAGGTACTGTTCGTTCATCTGGGAATTCTGTACAGATTCAATTACATTTATCTGAGTTACCTCTGCATAAAGAAATGTCCACAAAATTATAGAAGAAAAAAACTACAAAACTCCAAATGCTTCCTTTGATAGATGAGGTTTTACGAATAAAACCCTAGCTAAGGTCTAGGAAGGTGAAGAAAAATGTAATACTACAAGATTCTTTTTAAAGGGTCCATGAGATCTCATTTTTCTACAAGCCACCTTACCTGTACTCGTTTGTTTTTCCATAAGATACTGTAAGCCTCAAGAGAAAAGGGCAGGGGCCAATGATTAGTAATTAAAGTGATTATACTAAAACACGAGCTCATTCTAGATGCAGCATGGAACTGGTCAGCACACCAAGTAGCGTTCAAGACACGAAAGCATGCAGAGAGAACGCAGTCCATGATCCGAGTCCTGGAGACACCGAGGCAATCCAGTCATCTCATTTACGTACCTGCCTGTACTGCAACAACTAATGAAGGTTATTTGGTGAAATGCATTTATGCATCTTAGGCAATTATGAACAAAATCCACCCCAAAAATCCGTGAAAAATTCAGATTTATGTTCCTCCTAACTCCCACAGCAGAACCCAATGTTTACCTAGAACACTTTCTACTGCAAAATAAAACGTTTCTTAATCTTTTTTTCTGTGTAACTCTGCATAAATCTGCAGGTCTTGAGCCACTGCCTTTCAAACTATTCTCTTTGTATAACTATTTTGTCTTAGACACAGGACGAAAGAGTGGCATTTCGAAATGTTCCGTTCAGCTCTGTTTGGACTAAGTAACATTAATGGCAGACAAAAAATAAAGCTATATTGAGTTTATGAACCAACATGGAAAAATTAGAAGAGTCCCGTCTAAGTTAGTTTTTCAGGGTTACTATGACTGATCCAAACCAAATAGTCTGCATGCCTACAGTATTTCTTTAGAAGTATTTTTTAGGGGAATTCGCAGGGACATGTTTCATAAATCAGTTTGGCCCCACTGATACCCCATTAGCATATACTGTGCTGGACACATACTTAATTTCAGTAGAAACATGCACAAAGATGTTGAAAATATACAGCAGTCTCCTTCAAAAAAACTTTAGAAAGTATTTAACTCTGCGGCCCTGTACCAAGTAACAAAGCTCAGAGATTCACCTTGACTACAAAAGTTTTAAGGCATGCTGGGTCAAAAGACTCCTCAGGTATATGGAGGAGCTAGGTCTGTAACTAAGATCAACAGGCGAGACACACAACACTTCAGAGACAAATCTACACTTCTTGTGTTTCCTTTTGTGGGTTTTCACTGTCAAATCTTACCCATGCCCCCCCATTCCCTTCCTCCAGAGGATGCTGCGATGGTGTCTTAGGTGGCACTCACCAAGACACTGAATACTGCAGCAAAACAAGGGTGTCTCCCTCCCAAGCCTGTCCCAGCTGCAGCCACAACACTGCAAAGCAACCATAGCATGCACTGTCTCCAAAAGCCATGCTGTGTCAAATGAGTGGAGGGAGATTTGCTGCACACAACATAACTATCTCTCAGGTAGTGTTTACAAGAGAAGGAAGAGGAGAGTAAGGTACGAAGGGAGAAGGGAAAGAGACCTGCAGGTTCTTAAAGATCAATACCCTCTCTAATTGGTTCAGGGCTTTGGGCTGTTCCCCACTACTTAGCTCCAGTTTGTTGAGGAGACCTGAAGAAATCTGTGAAAGATAGGCAAATGCATGGTTTAAACAAAGCAAAATAAACCCAAAGAGAAGAATAACCTGGCAGAGTGCAAGGCTGCAGGGCACACTCCTGGCATGCACAGCGAAGAGACAGTACAGGGTAACCGCACAGATTGGACACAAGACGGAGCATCACTTAACCGAGCTGGGAGCAGCCATCACTTGGTACGGGCAGCCTTCCTACATTGTCACCTTCACTTTACACCTTCTGTACACAGACCATGACAAAGCCTGATACCTGCTGTACATTAGACTGATCCTTTTTAGCTTTCCGTATGCCAGCCTACCATCATCCCAAATCCTGTGACTTCTCCCACAGCAAGGGAAACAAGCAATCATTAGTTTACTACACAAGAAGTAAAGCCCTAAGCTTTACTAGATTTCAGATTCCTACAACCAAGCATTCAGTCTCTCAAAACACTGCTATAGTGGCTCTGAAATGTATGCTTACCCTATGCTGTCCCTTTTCTCAACTCATTCAAATAAAAACAGAGTGGAAGTTATAAACTGTATATTCCGTGTTAAGTTGAAAGGTGGTTATTTCTTCTCTAGCACTTTCCCCCATCCTGTTGCTCTCGACAGCAGAATCTATTACCTTTATTGACATTCTTCATATGGAATATAAAGAATATAGATGTATATATGCAGTTCCTCAATAGGACCTCTTTTTTATAACAAATTACTACATAAATAATCATATAAGGTCACATCACAGTATTTGAAATATTGAACCCAGCTGCTAAAAACCTCTCTGTATTGATCAAGATGGTGACATTGAACAAATCTAGAACTTCCACCCTCAGAAAACCGTACAATTAAGGAAAGGGAGGTAAAGAAAAGTCTACTTTGATTTGGCTGCTAATAGAGATGGCATTGATCATGTCAACTAAGGTGTTCACCACAGAATGATGTCCCTTTTCTAGAAGACACCAAAGCTTTTTCTAAAAAAGCCAATTTCATGCTTTCATGCTGTTTCACCAGCCTCAAAAAGTTTCCCTTCTACCCAGGAGGAACTGGACAAAAATAGATCCCAAGAGCTCAGTATTAGACCTGTAGTGAATGAAGAATGATGAAAAAGAAGCTGGAGAGAGAGCAGAAGACAGCAAATAACTAGACAATGACACCATCAGGTCCCAGAACTTGCTGGGGTTTTCTAGCCCACAGCAGCTGATGGCTGTTCCCAGAATCCAGACTGTCCCACTCAGGCAGCAGTACCATTAAAAAGACTTGCCACTGGACTATGTGGACTTAGTCCCACAGAATTAAGGAACCTAAGTCCATTTATGTGGTTAAACATGCTCTTTCAGCCAACTGGAACTTGTAGAAATGAAGAAATACAAGTGTGAAAACAAACAAAACAGAGATGAGCACAAGCCAAAGACAGGAGCAGAACAGTGAACACAGTGCTGAGTCTTACCTTCTTCATGTTCGTTCCCATGTAGCTTTTAGGCTCTTCTTTAAACTGAGGCAACCTGAAATACAAAGAGCAAGCCAAAATACATAAGCTTACATGGATTAACAAGAAGGGGAAAGAAACAGGCTAGTCTTTCCAGTCATGCTGCAGATACTAGAAAACCCAGATTAGGTTTTCTTCACAAAGAGAGACTCTCCTAATTTCTTTTCCTGCCAAAATCTGCCAAGGGAAAAAACTCACAGAGGTACAAATGAGAGGTGCTTTGCACGCTATTACTACTGATGGCTGTTTTTCGGTATTGATTTTCCTGCCATGTAAAGACCATTTCTTTTTCTTCAGTGTATGTTTTCAGCAGTGGACTATTTACATTTGTTCAAAACCGGTTTCTCTGATGCTGCTAAAAACAGCTGCTGAGTCAGTGTCATCCACACCAGGACTCTTGCAGTGTACCATGTTATTACTAGTCATGGCAATTCTTCTATTTGGATCTGTAGAAACCCCAGCAGTTATCCTGTGTTCTGCATCATATAGACACAGTTGTGGAGGGCAGCAGATGTACATTAAGTTGCATCTTTGGAGATTAGCAGTTCCCACCTCAGAATGAGGTAGACTGCTCTCACCTGTGCTACCAAATGACAGCACGCACAGCTCTACAATTCCACACACCCTGCTCTCTCTTCTGTTTCTTTACTACAATTCTGTCTTTACTTGATGAGGGTATAAAAGCCTTGGAGCACAGCTTTGGCTATTTATTTTTCTAGAAAGCAAGATGGCCGAATCTCTGCCTTGCATCTCTATCCCAATGTCCACAGGCACAGATGGTGATGGTGTCTCCACGCCTTAGCAAGGACAGAGGAGATGATTACACAGTAAGTAATGAAAAAGAACCAAGTAAAATTCACATATGGATTTGGAGAAAAAGTAATGTGGTCTCTCCTCTTTGAGGAGATTGATTCTGCCTGCCCAACATTCATCCAGTGCACGATGCAGGGCACACAGAGGAGAAAAAAACCTGAGATCCCATTGGAACTGTGACAATGGGAAAAAAAAATGGTGCAACCGTGTCTCATAAGCTGTCAGTTTCAGCAAAATCCTTTTCTACTAAAAGCATATCTGTACCTGTAAAAATTTCCTTTTTACAATACCCAGAGAAAGTCTGTGATCACTTCACTTTTTGGAGAAACATTTTTGAAGTTAATTAACTTACTTGAGTTTTAAAGAAGTCTTCTTAATTACCTGAAGGGTGCTGAAAAGGACAGAACATTTGTCCAAGACACACAATTTCAAGAGTTTTAAATGTTCTTTGATGTGTGAGGTCAAAACTCTCAGCTTGAAATCAATGTACGGCTATTCAACACCCTTTCTATTCTCTCTGCTAAAGAGAGCTATATTTTTTAGAGCACCTTTTTTTCAGTGAAGTTTGCATTCTCTGTCCTGAAACTGGTTCTCTATCCTAAAGCTCTTCATTACTTGGCTGCCCATCTCTCCTCAAAGGACACCTTAAACCAGGCAACCTTCCCTACCTCTGTCTCCCTGCAGTCTGACAGGGTCAGCCCTAGAGAAAAGTGCCAAATCCTTCATCCCCTTCCACCTCTAAATAATGACCATTTTGGATGATTTTTCTGAGGGCCCTTAAGTGGAAGTGTGGAATCTTTCTGTCCTTAGAGGGCCATCTCGGCAATGCTGAGGCAAACACAAGCAGGTTTACCTTGTGAAGAGCAGCTGCACCATGTCGACCAGAGTGTGCTCTGCAGATTTTCTCAATAACTCTGCGAAGACAAAAACAAATAACACAGGTGTCATTACTCAGTGTGATATTATCAAGAGGCTTCTTCAAGCAGACTCCCCTCCGAGTCTTGTTTACAGAGATTACGGCAAATTTATTAAAACCAGCTCCAACCCTGCGTTACTGCAAATGGTCACAGCATCACACGGTGGCGCTACACAGCTGGGGAAAAGAGAGTCCAAACTTGTACAGCGAACACCCAACAAATGTTCCATGAAGTTGTAGAAAGACACAGAAATATAAAGCTCAGCAGCCTTCCATGGATGCATGCTCTACAACAGAACTAGTAAATAATGAGGAAACCTGATCAATTTCTTAACGGCGGAAGTATGAACAAACCTACCACTGAGCCTCATTTCGAAGCATATGCGGAAACAGGACTGCATGATCTCACACACCGATTCATTGGTGAGGTGGGCTCCCACTGGGGTGAGCAGCAACGTCCTCAACACCTGCAAAGAACAGCACCCATAAGTACCACACTGCAATGATACTTGCGCGCATTCCCAGGAGGAGGTTGGTTTCCTCAAGAAAGACTGCCAGGAACAGAAAACCTAAAGAGGTTTCTCCTGGAGTCCTTTCAAACTGAATGCTGTGCTCAAAAAGCTAATTAGGAGACAAGAATGATCTCCTGACCCACTTCTAAAAGAGGCCCAATACACTGCATGCTACCCAATATTTAATAATTATTCAGGAACTAGATATCTGCTCAGAAGTACACAGACCAAAAAGGTACACAGTCCACAGTTTTGGAAAATTCTCTATGAAGATTTTTTTCTCTAAAGTAAGTTAGAGAGTTCCATATTCTTAATTAACCCCCTCAAACACAGACCATGCACAAGGTAGGATTATCAACACTACCACATGATCAAGTTCCTAATTTTAAAATCATTTAATTTAAGCTTTTAACTATTTTCATTTGGAAAAGCTTTTACCACAGGTATATGAGCCATCTGTTTAAAAATAAAGTCTCTCACTAAGCTCCACAGAGTCAAAACATTGCTCCCTCCTCTTCATCTCTATGTAACAGGATATGTTCCACAACAGGCAGCTACCATTATGGTAATTACCATTTCTCTCCTCTCACCTGTAGGATTTTCATCAAGACAACCTCATCGCTCGCATGATCTGTGCCCACAAATCGAGCATGAGTGACAGCATCTGCCATGTTCTCCATCCCCTCTGCTGTGCCCTCATGGCTGGGATCTGAAAAACAGGGTAAAAATATGCATCAGGGAATGGCCATCTGCAGTCTACCACCTCTGTGGGGAGACATCTACATGGAGATACCATGTAACCTTCAGCGTCCTCAATTTATGTGACTTGCAGTGAATTGACCCAACAAGAACATAATTTACCTCTCACTAAAAAAAGCTTTCTAACTGGGAGCTTTCAGAAAGATGTATCAAGAATCTACTTATATTTGCAAAAAGATATAACTTAACAAAGCAAATAATTACAATTCCATTGCTACCAGTTCTGTGTGTTTTAGAAGTTAACTTCTAGGACTCTGTCCTGTTCCCCACAATACAGCACAATCATATACTAAATACACTAAATGCATTCAGTGCCTCCTTGAGAATAAAGAAAAAACAGCTCTTCAACATACGGAACCTAAAATTTAATCTCATGAGAAGAAAATGCCAAACAGGTTCCACTAAATTGAGAAGGGAAAACTGTCTCTTGTTCTACAACCCTCTCAAGGAACAAGAGCTGGGAAGGAACAGACCAGTAGCTCTCCCCAGAGAAAACAGCAGACAGACACAATCACAGTTTAGATATCAGAGTTGCAGGCCTCCCACTCCAATCATTCATCAAGGCTCCTTCTCTCTATTTCACTCTTTTGCAGCTACAAACAATGGTGCAGTTGAGAGAATGTTTAGGATGAGATTGTTGCTAGTAACTGTATCTCGTGCCACATTACAGTGGCTTCAGAAAAGCTGCCTCTGGCTTTGATTTCATTCTCACTTAGACAATACGGCACTAGGCAAGAATCTTGATACCCTTATACCTAAACAGTCATTAGGAAAGAAAGGAGACAACCTAAACACTGCTTAATACCTCATTAATTGGCAATGGGGCCTCTTCAACTCCAGCAAGAATGATGCTGACAGAGGAACCAAGCAAGACCTTGTATACTTTGCAGAGAAGCTTTGCAGATTCCCTCTTTGACTCCAGTAATGTTCACATCTAGGAAGGGCTACAAGCCCTCGGTATTAAAGAAAGCTGCCCTCATTGTGGTCCAGAGACAGCAGCCTCCACCACACTCTTATCCTGAGCGGCTGCAGGGTAAGAAATTTTTCATAGCTGCATAAAACTGAAATGCCATCAGTGTACTTTAGAATCACATAACTCTGCATAGGAACAGCACTTTGCCATTGCCATCTCTTACACATCCCTATTAAGAAAAGGGCTTGCTTACTTTTGACATTGCTCACACACACAGAGAGAAATCTTGCATAGTTTAGAGCAAGTTCTTCTCCTGGTTTGCCAGGCAAACTTCACTGAGCTATCAAGAAGGCTGTTCTAAAACCAATTGGTCACTTTTCACCTAGTTTAGCAGCAGCACACAACAGGATACAAAACTGATATGGGGAAGCATTAGGTAAGAGGCCTGGCTGTCAAAAGCAGTCCTCTGCATACCTTCAATAATGGCTTTTAATCCTGTGAGAAGCTATTACTCTTCTACCAGAGGCAATAAAATCAGTCATAGGTTGGTGTCTCATGCACTCTTATTCATGGAGGTAATAACATAAATCACCAATGGTGATGTAGACTCATTCTGAATTGTCCTAATTAAATTAGGCAAAGACCAGGGGTGTTCTAATGCCAGCACCTACATTAACATTACTGTTAACCAACCTCAACATCCACAATGGAAAGCAGCCCAGTGGGAATCAACACAAAGCAACTTGTTGCAGAAAAGGCTACCACAGGCAGGACACACAGATTCACTTCATTGTCACCTTTTCCAGTAGATGTGAGTTACTCTGGTCTTAGGGATATATTTAATAGTAGTTATGGATAAACAGTCTGCATGAAAAGGAAATGCAAGCAAGTTGTGCACATGCTTCTTTAATAGATCTATGAGTACTGCTTCACTGTTCTAGCCTCTACCTTCAACACCTCTCTCCCAACACACATCACGCCTGACTACTTCAGTTCTGGCTCCCTGGAACAGCACTACAAATTCAGGTCAATTTATAAAGCCTCTTGAGTTCAATTAAAAGCACAGATACTTCTACTCTGCAGAAACAAGATACAGGAAAAAAATCTTTGTTCCCTTGTGAGAAAACAGTATAGAAAGATGTATCGATGCCTGCTCAGAATCACTAACAAGAAGTTTAAGTGAGCAAAATAACAGTTTGAAAATTGCCATCTACAATACAAAGATCTAGACACCTCATCTAGATACACACATTTCATATTGGGTGCAGTCTTACAACAGGTGGGCAAAAGAACAAACAGAAATCAGAAAATCCAGCCTCTGAACCAGAGGGAATTAAGGAAAGCCAGAAGCCTGCTCAGTGACACCTTTAATGGAACTAAAATAAATCACCAAGAAGAAAGAAAAGGTAGAGGGGAGAACAAGCTTTAAACTCCTTAAACAGCAAGTCCTCTCACTGGAAGCTGAGCAACAGCTACTTGCAGATACGTAGTTTTCAGGAACATCAGGGAAAGCTAACTTTAGAAATGGAGCCAGAAGCTGCTGTGGACAATAAAAAGAGCACATACTTTTTCTGAGGGAAATACAGAAAAACCCAATTCTGAAATTTAGTCACTTGTCTTCCTATAGCTAAGGTTTGAGCTCATCCAGTAGGCTGACAGCTCACTAGCTACTGCAAAACTGCTGAGCAAGGAGATAACTAATCTGAGGGATAAAAATCAATGGGAGTTTAGTATTGCACACAGTTTTCTAGTACTTTAAAAGTTATTGTGTCATTTATCAACTAAAACTCTTGTAGAAGTACTTAGAGCAGAGGATAATCACTGTAAGGCTAACTATTCCTGCTAAAACACACAGATGGTGGTTATCAAGTAATTTTATCTAACTGAGCTGTGATTGCACACTATATCATTAGTGAGTTTGCAATTCAAACTACTAGAGATCAAAAGTCTTAAACTCTACTCAAGAATTATTTTAAAACATACCCCTCACCAATACTGGCCTAAAAAGGACACAGATAACCACCTTCTGACATGTGACAGAATAAAAAAACAATGAGACTACACAAGGATTAGCAATGAAATACTTTGGAAACAGGAAAAGAAAGCCATTTTAAATGAAGATATTTATCAGAGGAGTTTGGCTCTTTCACTGCACCCTGGTTTTCAACCCAGTGTGTACAGCAAAAACCAACCACTCACAGAACAGACAAAGCTAGTATCACTTTTTTAAAAAGTGCTGCCTTCACCTGTCATTATGCAGCCTCAAAACACGCTACAAGTATCTGCCACACTGCAATTTCCCTACCATGGTTATGCTAGCATCCTTCTCTCTTGCTCTGTATAGTTTGAAACAGATTTGTACATTAAGAACAGTTTTAAGCCTTTCCTATGTTTAGGCAACCAATCTTTAGACTACCTTTAGTCTCATATTACAAAAAGAAATTATAATACCAAAAAGCTTTCATTTAACAACACAACCCAGCCAGATGTTCAGCCAGGACCACTAATCCCAGCCTAACTGGTATCTGGAGCAGCACAAAGGACAAGGCTGCTCTGAATGTCACCTGAAGCAACAATGAAGGTCTTAAATTACAGGTTCTGCCCCAGAAAAAAAGCCAGGCAGAGAGTCTTCCACTGTCTACTACAGAGACACACAATCAACAGCAGTTACAGGGATGCACTCTTGTTGGAGTGACCCAATTAATATTCTAAACAACAAGTAGCTAGAGAAAGGCTACAAATTCTTAACCCCATTTTTTCCTGCTTCTGCCTCAAATCAAGTGTTTGTAGTCAGTTCCTGTGCTGACATTTGCCTGGACATGTGATACAGATCATAAAAGCCCAGAAGAAGAGTCTACCTCTCACTGTAATGCTGAAAGTCATATATTTTGCATTATTGCTTAATCCTTCACAGGGACATGTTTTACAGGTTGATTTTTTAAGGTTTCTTTATCGTCCTAGGAACTTATGTCATTATTGCATCATTCTAGTTATATTTTTGCCACTTAATTATATCAAATACTACCCACTAACTGAAGTCTTCATACACTAGATTTTCATCCAACACTTAAATCTGTTTTCCCGCAAGTCTCTGGTTTTGCTCATTTTAATTTTATGTCTTTCCCACAAAAGTGATTTGCACCGATGTAAAGCCCTTTCTTTCTCTATCTGCCTTCATGCTATCTCCAAACAACCAAATATTTAAAATACAACAGTACCAAAAATTCAGTGTTCCCTTAAAATGCAAAAGAGAAAAAGAACTGAGAAATCTGAACTCCGGGGGAAGGAAGACTGATAAAATTATTTTCCTCAAGTGAGACTATGTATAAATAAACACAGATAATGGGTTTTGTAATTTGCACAGGTATATCACAAAGTACTAACAGAACTTACAGAGAAAACTCGAGTACCACCAACAACGGGATGACACATTGATGCCAGACAGAAAGCCAGCTAATGAGTTACAAGCCAGCTGAGCCACGGGAACTGACCGCATGCACATTATTAGCCTTTCACAGATACAAAGGAGAACGTGCAAATTTGAAAGTTTGGGCAGCAGCAATACGGTCTCTGGCATGACAGTTGTGGAAAGTGAAGAGTACTGGCACACCACTGGACAAGGTCTGCGACCAGGCAAAAAATCATCCTCACTCTAGAGCAGAAATAGCAGTCCACAAAACTAAGTAAATCCTACTGTGTTTCTACATGTTACAACATTGTAATCTGAGCTGGTATTCTTCCCTCCCTGGCCCTTTTGCTTGGCGGGCATTAAAAAGCAGCTGGTGACCAGCACAGTCCTACAGCAGGCTCTATGCACACACAGCAGGCAGGGCAGACCAGAGGCTTTGGCTCTGTCTCCACACACTGCTGTAGCACCATGAAAGATCAGCCAGTAAGATATTAAGAAACTGCAGATGCTGATTTCTCCAGTGTTAATGACAATTTTCTTATTTCCCCAATCTCCACATTAAGACTGCAAGCGTGTATCCTGGCCAAAGACACAGCTCACAGAGATGCATTTGGCTGGCATTTTGGTAAATCCCATGAAGTCACATAACATACCTATTAGTGCATATGAAAGGAACTTATTCACAGAGGTGAGTGCCAATCCAGTTATGGGGCCTGTAGTGTCTTCAGAACGGATTACTTCCAGAAAAGGCCGAAGAAAGACATTAGGTTCAATTTCAGATAGCTCTGTAAAATAAAAATAATTATAAAAAGACAATTAGACTTGATTCATTAGGATTTGTTTCTCTTTAAGAATACACAGCAAGCTTCATCTCAGAGGAATAAAAGCCTGCTCTAGGTTAGTTTCAGAAGACTAGTTGGAAGGTCAGGGTTGGTTTTACACATAAACGCACACAAACACACATAGGTATATGTGTATATTTTAAAAGCAATGTTTTGTAAAGTTCACTTTCTTGCAATCTTCAAAACAGCTTTCTAGAGCCTTCTAAAATCTGATTGTAGGAACACACTGTAAATGCCACAGAGACCACTGCTGCCTAAATTTATGCTTTAACTCATTGGCAGATTTACTTACATTTTCCCATTACTCGTGAAATTGTGTAAACCCATGAACTATACAGACCCTGTCCCACCTTCTGCCACCCCTGTAGCATCCTACTACAGATAAAATGCTGTGCTAATCACATGCAGAGTACAAATGTACAACCAGGTTCATTGGACCTCTTGCAGCTCTTTGCCTGAATACAAATTGCATTTCTGCAACACTAAATGTTTGCTTGGCAGACAGGAAAACCCCACAAGATAACCTAACTTAAAAACTCTTCTGTCTTGCTCTCAAAATAACTGTGTAAGCCTCTCAAACAAACAATTAAAAAAGGCACTCTTCTCAACTTGCTGTTTTGGCCAGCAAGGGTCCCCTCTAAAGCTGCAGTACAAGAAGGCACTGAGCTATTGAGCTGGAGAAAAAACAACTAACAAGCTTCCTGAACTTTCCAAGATGATCAAGGGATGCTTTGGGAATGGAAAAGAAATACAGAAGAGAATAACCAGAACTAAGGAAATTGATCAAGAAAAACAAACAAAAAACCCAAACCAAAACAAAAACCAAACCTAACCTAATAAAACAGGGGGAATCAAGAAAAGAGGAGCCCTGAGGGGGACTTAGGAGAAAAAGCATTAAAAAGCAAGTGAAGGCAACCACAACACAGCTAGTGCATAGGCACTGAAGAATGTATTAAAAGTAACTTGAATGATTTTGAGACCAGAAATATTTAAGTACAACGCTTGGCTCAACTTGCTGAAACCTACTTTTTATTCCTAATAAAAGTTAAGAAGTGTAATGGCTAATAGTGTCACAGGATCATTGGCATTTATACCCTTAATCAAATAATCAAATATTGAACTTATGTGTCATATGAGCTTCTTTGAGGCAGGGAGAAAAAAAGACTGTCTAAGGATTCAGGAATTGCAATCTGCTGCTTTTCTATCTACTAACATAATTCAATTATTTTGCTGAGGGAAAAAACTCAAACCCCTTATTCTGAGATAAGTGAAATTCCATTTTATCACAGTTCCTATTGAGAAGCCTTAAGTATCAAAGCAAGAAAGTCTGTCAGAAAGTATTCTAACATAACTGTCAAATTATGGCAAGGAAGCAAAAGAGGAAAAACTATACAGGGGCTTTATGTTTTAAAAGTTAAGAGCACAGAGAAGAACATAAAAGTGCTGTTAACTAAAGCAAAAGTGCAATTAAAAAGGGACTTTGGGAATCATTATACCATCTCTTACATTTCAGCCACTAGTTCAAATAAGGCCAACACCACTAACTTGTGAGGGGTTAAAAGGAACATGATGATTCAACCTTTTTGGCTTAAGAACAACTGCCCCAATCTGTCAGATAATATGCTGGTGTAACATTACAATTGTATCACCTCTCAATAGCACATGGAAATCCAGATGATCATAAGACATACATTAATGCTTATTTAAGTATGCTTTATAGAACACTTGACTGGTTACTAGCACTTAGCATTAAATATAGTAAGACTACTAGGGACCAAAACTCAAATTTTTCTCTCCCTAAACTGACCCTTTCTACAGGCCAGACTATAATCCTGTCAATTCCTCCAGCCTCATTCAAACTAGTGAGTTCCAGGATGAAAAAGCTGCACCTGATTAGTAAGAAAAATGCGACTTCAGCAGATGTACATCACTGCACAATAGAATGAGACAATGAAAACACACTTGGTAGCAGAGGATGTATAGGGCATTACATTCTCCATTAATACATCTTTTGGGGCAACAAATAGGTATTTTCTTTACAAGAGTAGGGGGAGTATCAGGTTTTCCCTTTCAATTAGAATTGTAAATCTTAATGTCATTAAAGATCAGATTCTCTTGCAGTCTAACTGAAATTCGCAACTTACAAGAAGACCACAAAACAGCTTGTCATAATTAGGATTTAACTTAGGCACATATTGTTGAAGACACAGCAACTTCGGCCAGTTTCCCTAATATTCAGAGATTCCAGACATTACAGTAACAACGCACTTTACATGAAGCTCTCTGAAACAGATGGTTTATGCTGTGAAACTGTTTTGACTGGGTAATTGGTACTGTGGTATTAAAAAAAAAATAAAAACATGACAGACAAAAAGAGAGGATTTTTAGTGCAGGACTTACCCACTAAAGGACTACTGTCTGAAACATCTAAATGTCAGTGCAATACCAATCTCATTGCTCGCATCTGAGGACTATTCAGTTAATCACTACAATTACTGAGCTCTTCTTACCATTTGCAAGCACTGAGGACTTACAAGGGTCACCAGCTCCCGTTTCAAGGCAGAACTTAATCTTGGTACTGGTCCTTTGCTTCAATGGGAAGTTCAGGTGCACAGAAAAACACTCATACTGTAGCTATTCTTGCTGTGTCCTGTCTTAAAACAGATTACTTTCATGGGCTAAAGGAGGTTCAGCATCTGCAAGTGTCACTGAAGCTACCTGGATTTTTAAATCCACCTACATACTAAAGCTACTGTGTTTTTAATGCAGTGACAATTTTGCAAACAAGCCAGTAAATCAAACATGTATCCTGTTCTTTTAACTCAATCCTCTTGAGGTCAGTGAAGTTAGTTCAGAAGTTCTTTCCTCAACAGGTTTTCTTAGCCTTGTATACCAAAGGTGGCAGTGTCCAGAACAAACCTGCCAACCCTTTTGGATCAATAGCGACAACAGCAAGGTGCACTGCATGCCAGCTTTTCCACTACAGCTCAGGTTTGATCTAGAGCACAGAACAGTAAGAAATGAATAGTATTATTTTCATAGTACTTTGGTAAGGTGGGATCGTAGTCTTTAGAGGGAATTCTTCGGCCCAACAAGTTAAAACTTCACAAAAGAGACATTACAGAAATTTTGCCATCGCCTAACTGTAAAAGCAATCCTGTGCTCTCCTGAAAATATCTAGGAACCTCAGAAAATGTAGCAAAATTGTTTATTACTTTAATAAGTCCTTGCGACAAAACAAAGGCTACATAAGGTATATACTAAATGTTTGGAAGCACATATTTGATGTTTGTAACAACATTCCAAAAAAAAGTACCTCTGAATTTTCAACTCTGGTTCTTATTCTGCCAGATTCAGATTCAGGCATTATAAGTGAGGTAATTATAACCTGTGAGAGAATCGAGAACTGCCTATACAGATGTCTCTATCTATACAGATCTTTCCAATTCTGTGAAAATTCTGTGATTCTCCAAGTATATTTTCTAGCAAGAGACATTCCTCAGCGTTTTAACTAGAAAATACAGGATGGTTCTCTGCTAAAGTAACCTGTTTCAGCTCTGGGGAAAAAACAACCAAACAAAA
>WAAE01013396.1:9656-78800 GCA_013400495.1 Nicator chloris
TCTAGCATTACTCCATCTCACCTTACTTGTTTACATATTAACTGAATTAATTAGTAGGGAAAGAGTTGAGCCAGCTGGATTTTACTTTAACTGGATTACCTCACAGGAACATGCAATCCATCAGACAGGCTAAAGAAAACACTTTGCTGGGTCATAGTCTTCCTACAGCCCAGCCCATCTAAAATCCTGTATGAGATCACTTCAGTCTCTAAGTAGATTACATGCTTACCATGTAATGCAGGGAGATGCTCTGGTAACAAAAGGTTTGCACCCAGCAAGCAGCCACTCTTGCCTCAGCAAGCCGTGCTGCCAGGAGCAGGAGGTGGCATGGACTTGTGCTCTTTAGTCATTTAGAGAATTCCCTATCTAAAGGCAAGGCACATTTTGATTAGAAATGGGTTAGATGTACTTTGGTTTTATGGACAGCTGTTTTATTGTTTTGAAATAATTTCAGGGATGAAGTTATTTTCTGTTCTTCCATCAACACCAGCCAAATGTCAAAAGTGTGAATGATGAAACACCCACAGATCTAACCACACTGGCAAGTGGAATTCTGTAAACGTTGCATTAGCAACAGGGATTATCATCATGGGTGCCAATCCTGTCAAACCTGCCTGGTCAAGTATCCCTGCTTGCCCCTGTGAGCCCTCTGACGGGAACCCTTTGTAAAGCACCATCCTATTTTAGCTGGTTGCTGGTCTGGGATTTCCACTCCAGTGGGGAAAACCCTGTTCTGGCCCTCCAGCTAGACCAACCACTGTGAGTGAATTCATGTGAATCATTAGCCTGTTTTACTAAATTGCCCTTAAATAACTCCTACCAGCTGCACACTGCTCAGTGTCACACCTCAGTGTCACACCTCAGTGTCTATGGAACTGCTGTCTGCTGTGGCATGGAGAGGGTCCGAAAGCCTCTGCACCACATGGGGCTCTTGCAGCTGCAGTGGGGATTTGCTCCTTTATTTCTGGTTGGAGACTGGATGTGCTGAGCCCAACTGGGAGCATTCAATGTTGGTTTTTATCTTCCTGTCTCCAGGGCTGTCAAGGCAGCAGCTGCTTTGTGTGGCAGAAATACAAAGTATGTGTTTCTATTTCACCATCCAAAATATTCAAATATACTATACTGAGATTTACTAAGAAAAGACACTTCTAAAATATCAAAATAATTTTAAGAATTAATACTCCCCTCCCTCACCCATCACCCCCTTTAAATGCAGATAACTACCTTTTGGGGTAATCTGGAGCAATGAGAAGAGAGGTAGAGGATTGGCTTATAGCTTGCTGGAGTGACTTCAAGGAATATCAGTCCGAAATGTACAGTTGCAACAAAATGGTTTATAAAGAGAACAGAGTACACAGGAACTGTTTAAAAGTGGAAAAATTGTAACATTTTCATTGTGTTTCAGAATAGCTTTCAAAAAAGTGTATTATATTGAAACCAAACACCCTGGAAAATGCTTTGGAATTTTATTCAGAAGGAAACTGAATTTTTTGGCTTTTATCCCGCTCAAAATAAAGTCATACTACAAAATGCGAAACACTTTTCTGAACTAGAATTTACATACTTTGTATGGCTGTTGTTGAATTGTTCATGTCTTACTTAAGTTGCAGAAACAGGATGTGAAGAGAATCGGAAGGTCAGTTTTTGTTAACAGGTACAAGGAGAGTTTATTCTTCCATACATTCAAATTTTCTTGTGCTCTTCTTTTATTATTTTTTCCAGCTGCTGAGAGTTTTTCTGCTGATTTCCTGTTGGAAGGGAAATTCCACTTAAATGTGGAAAGAAGGGAAGTCAGAATGGGAAGCCAATGCCAGATTAAAGAATAGGTATCTTGTCAGCATTACACATGTGGCAAGGAAGAAGTACAATTCTTCATAAGCAGCTGCTCAACTGGAGACATGGTGCCAAGCTGTATTCTTCCAAAATAATGAGAGTTTCCATGTGTGGCTTCAACACAGTGTGACTTATCTTTCTTCTGCATGAAATCCTTGGGATTCATCCACTGTAGAATTTCAGCCTTGTGATACAATCTCAATTACATTTTGACAGGCAAAGAAGTGTCCTAAAGTCTTACCCTATTTTCTCCCCTTCTGAAATAGTCCTTGTGAAGGATGCCATGGTTGATCCCCAGCTGGTAACTCAGCCCCACCCAGCCACTTGCTCACTCCTCCCACAAGCAGGATGGGTGAGAGGACAGGAAGAGTAGAAGTGAATAAACTCATGGGTTAAGCTACAGACAGTTTAACAGGGAAAGCAAAAGCTGCACAATTAATTCACTGCTCCCTATGGGCAGGAATGTGTGCAGTCACCCCCAGGACAGCAAGGTTCCATCATACACAGTGGTGACTTGGGAAAACAAACACCGCCACTCTCACCCCTTTCCTCCTTCTTCCTCCAGCTTCATGTGCTGAAAATGCCACCATATGAATGGAATGCCCCTCTAGTCATTTTTGGGCAGCTGCCCTGGCGGGGTCCCCTCCCAACTTCTTGTGCCCCCCTCCCGAGCCTCTTTGCTGGTGAGGTGGGGTGGGGTGAGGGGCAGAAAAGGCCTTGACACTGTGTGAGTACTGCTCACCAATAACTAAAACATCTCTGTGTTATCATCACTCTTTTCAGCACAAATCCAAAGCATAGCCTTACATAAGCTACTGTGAAGAGAACAAACTCCATCCCAGTAACCAAAAGTAATCGGAATTTAAGATTTCTCTGACTCTCTTATCAGATTGTACTTATGAGGTGATTCAAAGCACACTCATTCTTGCATCTCTATTACCTCACCTGGCAGCCTATTGCTATGGACATTGGTCATTGCAATTAATACATAATTCAAAGTGAAGATATGCAATATCCTAATTCCTGACATTAATTCAGATAAACTCCTTGGAGATTCCCCAGTTCCTTCGGTCTTTCAATTAGTGCGCAAGCATTGTCTCACCTTTTTCTGCCCAGGTTTCCAACTCTGGTTTCAGGCAGCCATGCACCATCCCACTGCTGCTATGGTGATGCTGCAGTGGCAGTGGGGTAACACACACAAGAACCCTCCCCTGTCCCACTTCCCCTCCTCGCACAGCATCTCTCTCCACAGTGGAGGATGCCTGAGTGTGTAGATTCTAGAGGGGCCTCTGCTACAGCAGCCTCACTGGGTGCTTTTGGCAGCTGCTGTACCTTGGAGTAGTCACAAAGAGCAATCAAATCTCGAGAGATACTCATGTGTGTAGCAGTGGATTATCCAAGATGAACAGTGCTGCCTTGGAAAAGGTACCACTGTACTGCACATCTGGGTTTATGTAATGCGGTACTGTGTCTGAAGTTGCACACTAAATGTGTTTGCAGAGCTTTTGTATGATAAGGGTGACTCCAGGGAAACAAATCTGTGTTCCATATTTTTTAAAATCTCCCTCTGTAGACTCTCAGTTGATAGAGCAGAAACACTTTAAATCTGCTCTGAAATGGAAAGCCCAGATTGCTCATCAGGGTGATTTTCTGTTAGTGCTCTTTCCTGGTCTTGTTTCTCTGAAGTATTTTCTCTGATACCGATTCAATACATATAAATTACATGGAAACTCTTCCCTCCCTGGACACCTCAAACATTCAACAAATAGTACACATAACCAACCATATATCATCCAATTGCCAAAAGCTGACTATTATTCTGCATGATCAAATCACAAAATCCCCTGTGTCTGTCTCCTATCTGGGGCATGGATTTAAAAGGCAGCTGTATTCGGACTTTTATTCATTTGTTTGGAGCATTGCACAAGCCATGCTAACAATTACATAAATCAGCCTTTGTTTAATGTTAACTGATAGTCTTTATTGATCACTGGCCAAACTTCTTTTTGAATAATCTGTATTTAGTTCTGTATTTAATAAGTCTTCTGGGTGCTATTATAAAAACTTGACCAATAAAGTCCTTTAAAAGAGTTATTTTACAATGCTCTTCCTCAAAACTCAGCTCATTGCATTAATTTCCAAACCACACAGAAACATTCTTTAAATGAGTGTGAATTAGAGGGAACATCAGGGCTCTGTTTGATCTTTGCCTCATTTGGTATACTATGGGAGCAGTGTCATTACCCACTGACCCTCCCCATCGCTGGGATAGCCTCAGTGCACACTGGTGCCCTTGCCAAGCCAATTGCATGTCTGTGACCATGCTCTCCCAGGTTTTTTCTCTTGTTCCACCTTGTGGAACACAGGAACAGGATGGATTAATGGCTCATCATTTTTACTATTGGTATTTATTGCTGCTTTGCTGTGTGGGCAAAACAGATGCAGAGAGATTTAGAATACAAACACCAGCTAAGCCATGCAAAGCTGCTTGTGGATTCCTGAGTCAGCAGCATCCTGCTCTGTGTCTGGATGTAGGGGGAGAGAGCAGTCCTGCAGTCTACTGACACATTGCTCCACAGCTCTGTGAGCTGGACCCAGTGGTCCACATGTGCCCTTTCTCCTAAAAGTGGTCCTGCTGCAACTTCACTTGCTGAGCTGGCAGCAGGGATGGAGTGAGACTGCTGCAAGGTCACCATTTATCTTGTCTGATGCACTGTCAGTTAAGTTACCTCAATCAAATATTGTTGAAAAAGGGCTTTCACAATCTGTGGGGAAATGAATCCCATCTGTCTCTGAGCAGTGACATGCCTCATCTTTGCTTATGTGACAAATTCTTTTTCATACCAGATGTTATGTTAGCTAGGCTTGCCAGCCAGAAAGATTTTAGTTGTTTCAGAGGGACTGTGATAGCTCTTTGCTCAGCTGAGTGGGTTTGTCTACCATAGGCAGGATTTAACTAGTATTGAAGACATTAAAGAAGAGCCAAGGAAATACTACCTTTATTCTTGCTCTATAGGAACAATCTGATACACATTGGGTCTGCTGAGCTGTTTTAATGACATTACACTTGCATGTGAGATTTGATCCTAGGGCACTCTTGACCCACCAGCTTTAAAATCGTTGCCAAGGGCCAGTTACTCATAAAGATGAAAAGCTCCAGTTTATTCAAAGCCTGGAAATAAATGAACTCCCTCCAATTTACTGGGCTTCCTCACTTCTTCCATCACTCATCTCTGGCAGAACTGTTAGTGTCGTGACTCCGTTGACATTTTCCATGTCTCTGGCCATAGATGTTCTCAGCACATTAGAGCTGTTTTGAGACAGTTGTGGTGAAAATAATTTGAACAGAATAGAATAATTTACTTTGGAAAGCATCTTTAAGATCACTGAGTCCAACCACTAATGTAGAACTGCCAAGTGCATCAGTAAACCATGTCTCTGGACTTATAGTTCTGTCCCTCCAATATACATTTGTAAGAGTATTGATTTCCAGTGTATTCTCTGTTCTACATCAATAGGTTCCATCTAATTCACACTCATTTAAAGAATGTTTCTGTGTGGTTTTGGAATGGAATGTTTATGATTGACTAGGGTCTTCTGTTACTTTAAAGGTATTCTACATATGCTCCATTTAGGCAAGGGTATATTTTTCTTGGCATTCAGGCAGGATAGACTTGGTTAAGTCCTGTCTATACCTCATTTATATTGATGCCACTTGGAGTAAACTTATTGATTGGCCAAGTTTGGCACTTAGCATGTCATAGTTTTCTAGAGCTATTGTGCAAGGCATTGGAGATAACATACACACATGGAAAAAAATTGTATTTAGCTTTTATTTCTTTGGGACATAACCTGGGATCTAAATCCATCCCTGTGAATCAGGCTTTTGTGGCTTGTTGGAGTGTGTTTTGGAGGTAGAAAACTGTGGCTTGTCTTATGCTGTAGGTCCATTTCCCTTATTGAGGGCTAAAACTAAGAAACTGGGGAAAGAAATTATTTGTTCTTCCTATTTATACTTTTGTGCTAAAGAGAAAAGCAACTGTGCTAGCTCTGGTTTTTGCAGGCCATGCAGTCTCATCCTGCTTCTCCTTAAACAGCTCAGACCAACTCTGTGAATGGTTTGGATGCACTTCTGGCAGCTGGGTTGTGTGAGCAGGTATGTGAAAGGCCCACCAGCCCTCTGCAGGACTGTGCTGCCCCTAAACCTGGTTGTCCCATCCTGTGTCCCATTCCAGCTGCCACTCCTTATGGGAAGGGGAATGCTGATATCAGCAGGGAAAACTGCCTGTCTGGCACCATTTTGACCAGCAGTTCCCGTAAGCTGGGCAGACTCCATTCTGACCTGCAGATCTGCTTGACTCCAACTCACCTGCTTTGGAACCAGATGGTCACTGACCTACTGCTTTTCTGTCAGTGGCCCAGCTTGGCTGCTTTCTGCACTGCTGCATGCCCTGGCACCCCACAGCTGCACGGTAACATACTTTACCCCACAACAGCACATTCAGTTCATGATAGTTATCAGCTCATTCCCTTTGTGGAAAGATCACTGTAACCCGATGTGCTCCCTCTGATATTTGGCAGCTTTACCTGGGGAAAGGAACAGGGAAAGAAGGGTTAAGAGAGCATCTCTGACTGCAAGGCCAGATATTTTTGCCTTTTGCATACAGTTTTCATTTCCCCCAGCTAAAGCTGGAACCAGCCAAAATAATTCCTTCTTATGCCAACTTGAGTACATCAAGAAGTCATTTAATGCAGTGTCCAATTTTGGCAAGAGCTGTTTTGATTTAGTAATGTCTCTTACAAATACATGCCAAAGTATCTAGTTTTCTAGCAATAACTTTAGCCCTGGCAATATGACTTTTAGAAGAAATACAAGGTTTAGAAATCTATCATGAATGTGTTTGCAATTACTTCACTTTATCTTTCAGATTCAAGAGGAGAATTTACTTAAAATGACACAACTACGAGTTGGACAGGCAATAATTTGATCCATATAGCAAAATAGGGCTTTGCTAATGATGGAGAAAACAAGAAATTGTCTAATGTAAGATGTACAGACATTTATCTCTCTTTATACAAAACTATTCCCTCTAGCACTTTTTTAAACTCCCAATACATCTTAGCACTATGATCATTCTGCACATCTAATTTGAAGTAATTTTTAACACATATTAAAAATTTACAGTGTGAAAAACTCAAGAAGCATTCAGATTGGGGTTTTGGCTAGGTAACTTTAATCTGAAAAATGGAGGTTCAGATTCTCAGTTCCTGAGCATTTAACTTTTTGGCTTTGGATATATTGCCAGCTACAACAACCAGGGAAGGTTCCTACCTCTTTATTTTCATTTTTTTCTTATTTCAGTGATTATAAAGTAAGGAAAATGTTTCAGGAAAACGTTCTTTGTAGGAAGTAACTTCTGGCAAGAATAAAATGTGACTTTTTAACAGGCATTTTGGAGCAATAAAGTTATCCAGCAGCCTATTAATATCTAACCTACTATCGTTGTGCCCTTGACTGTGGTTTTGAATAATGGCCGCCACTAACTCTCTTTTGTCCTTTTTCTTTCCTCACTTTCCTCCTCCACCCATGTGCAGTTCCTTTCCAAATAATTCATAAATTCTCAGTCTAGGATACAAAGTCAAATCCATAAACAACACAACCCTTCAAGATCTTGCCTTTATTAGGGAAAAAAAGTTAGAGGCCCCTTAATAGCCAACACACAAAATATGATTTCTGGCTGAAATAACTCTACATTCAGGAACCCAGTTTAGTTATTGCTGGTGTCTGTGAATGTAATTTTCCCTCATACACTCTTGTCTGCTATTGAAACATGAACACTGCAAAGATTTGGGGAAGTGTTTCTTGACTATATTGTTGATTTAATTATTAAAATTTAATTATTTAAAATGAAGAATTTGCTGAGTAATCTCTTTAAAACAGTGTCTATTTTCACAGAGGAGCCTCAGTTTGGATGGCAGCCAGTCTATTAATGCAGGAAACTGGTCAGCTCGTATAGAATATTTGCTAGTCCCTGCAAGATTCAAGTTCCACTGAAATGTTTCCAGTACATGGATTGCAATACTAGTGAAGACCTCACATCTTCCTTTATTATTTAGTCACAAAAAGGTACACATTTTAGTTGTCAGCAAAGTTTACAGTAAAAGCATCACATACTTAGGCTCTGCCTTAGTCTGCTATATCTGGTTGCCTTGGTGTATTTGTTCTATTTACAGCAACCACAGATACTTCCAAGAAACACTTATATTGACAGGAAAAATACCACAAGTATATGTTCTTGGTGGAAGTATCAAAATTTTTTACATTTCACTTCGTAAATCAGCTATTAAATGTTTCTGGCAGTTTTCATACACTGGTAAGGAGGTAGAGAGCATTGGGGTTCAGCCTGCAATGTGACCTCTCCCTCTTGCTCCAAATGCCAACCTCCACTTTAGATATTAAGAAACCTATTACAGTTTTAACAATGATGTGAGTAACAGGGCCTGTGCAAGGCAAAGCACGTGGGATGATCCATTACAGCTCCAAATTGTCATTCAGTTATAACACTCATTCACATATACTCTGCTGGAAGTGGAGTCAGCTCATATAAACCTGACCTCAAGCTCAATTCCCCTCCCAGGAGCAACCTTCCAACTCAGGCTATTCTTTGATTCTGTAATTTACTTGCTATTATCACGTAGTGGCAGCTCCGTGTCTTGTGCTTCAGAACAAATTCTGTCCAAATTCTGTTCTGTTTTAGCTGAGATTCAGATACTTTTACACCTAATAGAAACACAAAATTTTCTTACTGATAGATACCTTTTGGGTAATAATCTTTCAAAAAATTAACAAGGTGTAAAATCACTTTGAGATACAAGGAAGGAAGAGGTGAAAAATTTTATCAAAGTAATACAACTGGAAAAAAATGTGCACTTCTGGGTATGCAACTGCCTCCATTATGTCCTGAAGAAGCAGCTGAAAAAGATTTTTCATATCCCAAACCTTAAGAGTTGCTCAGTTTCCTTTCTTCCAGGTGTTAGTTGCTACTTTTATGAACACTGACTCTCTAATCATTTTAGACCATTGTGACAATAACTGCACTAGGGCCACAGAATTTAGGATATGGGATGGGTCTTTCAGATCTAGTGGAAACATATGGAAGCCATTCATCCCAGCTGTCTTGAATTAGGTTTGCAAAAAGGACAGAAGACATTTCGATCTACTTTTTGTGTCTGTTGTTTTAAAAATTTAAATTCAGGGATTATTTTCCTGTCCAGATAGAGAAATCACTAGTAGGCCCTAAATAAAGGTAAATTAGGGGGGTTGTTGTTTCAGTAAGGAATAAAAAATACACTCACATCAGCCATAACAGAAAAGATTTTATGGTGGTCAATGGGAATAAATCCAGTTGGAAGCCAGTCGCTAGAGGTGTTCCCCAGGGTTTCAGTACTGGGACCAGTCCTGTTTATTACTGCCATCGATGATCTGGACAAAGGGATTGAATACACCTTCACTCACTTTGCAGATGACACTGAGTTGGGTGGCAGTGTTGATCTGCTGGAGGGCAGGAAGGCGCTGCAGAGGGATCTGGACAGGCTGGATCATGGCCTGAGGCCAATGGTGTGAGGTTCAACAAGGCCCAGGGCCAGGTCCTGCCCTTGGGTCACAACAGCCCCAGGCAGTGCCACAGGCTGGGACAGAGTGGCTGGAAAGGACCTGGGGGTGCTGGTCACAGCAGCTGAACATGAGCCAGGGTGTGCCCAGGTGGCCAAGAAGGCCAATGACATCCTGGCCTGGATCAGCAATGGTGTGGCCAGCAGGACCAGGCAGGGATTGTCCCCCTGTCCTGGGCACTGGTGAGGCCACACCTCGAGTGCTGTGTCCAGTGCTGGGCCCCTCAGTTTAGGAAGGACGCTGAGGGGCTGGAGTGAGGGAAAGAGACCAGAGAAGGGCAGTGGAGCTGGGGAAGGGTCTAGAAAGTAAGTCTTATAAGGAGCTGCAGAGGTAGTTTGGGTTCTTTAGTGTGAAGAAAAGGAGGTTCAGGGGAGACCTTATCACTCTCTACAACTGCTTGAAAGGAGGTTGTAGCCAGGTGGGGTTCAATCTCTTCTGCCATGTCTCAAGTGAAAGCATAAAAGTAAATGTCTTTAAATTGCATCAGAGAAGGTGTGGGAAAATGACTGAGGCTAAAATGAAAGAAAACATGGAAGTAATATTCACATTCTAGCAGAAGCTAGTACAGAAATCATAGGGTGAAATGCAAATGCTACTCCCTGAATGGGACTACCCACTTCCCAGGTACAACCACTTCACAGTGAACATGATGCATGACAAGTCACTTAAGCTCTCCTTAAATGCAAAACCAGTATAAAAGTAAGTTAAAAATGTGAAGAAGTAAAAGAAAACTCCATAACTTCTGGGATCAGTCAACAGGGTGAACCTGTCTTCTTCCCCATAGGGACGCCTATTGGGTAAGAATTGCAATTCATGCTTGCTGAATTATTATTGGAACCCTTTATTACTGGCGATTAGAACTTGCCTGCATACTGCTTAGAGTATATTTTTGCAGCCAGATACTAGCACCATCAATCTTTGAACTTTAAGAGATCAAAATTTTCTATTATATTAATAAAGAATGTATTCTGTAAACTATGAGCCTCTTTCATAGGCTCCAGCAGTTGGTAGCAGCAGGTAACACACTTGACTGCGGAGACCCGGGAGAGCGTCTCTCTCATGCTGTTGTTGTGTGTGCCAGAACAAGTTGAACTGTCCTCCACTCCAGGAGGGGTCACCATCTCTGGAAGTGTTCAAAAGGTGCCTGGATGTGGCACCTGAAATTCGGAGAGAAAACCTTTCTAAAGTCAATATAGATGCAGATTACAAGTTTGAGTCTAGATGGTGTGTATTCTAGCCCTTTGCATCAAATCCCAAGGCAAATGTGAGAAATACATCGAAACCCACTACACTGAGAGCAGACTCTGAAGGTATTGCTGTTAATTCTGATACTGTCTCAAAGCACTGTGCATACAAGATATGGCAACATATAGGTTGGTGTAATTAACTTTCGAATCTAGGAAACTTGTAAATCTTGTTTAAACTTGTGTACTTGAAGGGAATCAAATAGAAAATTTGTGCAGCGGACATGCTGCAGGACATTTCATTGTGAGCAGTCAGTAATCAGGACAGTGCGCATCTTCTGGTGATAATTACTGTGCACAAGAGTTTATTTTGCATGAGCAGCTATTTTCAAAATACAGAATGAATGTGAACTTATGGATGTGTGTGTAACTACACAGGCATTCATAACATGAAATCATAGTCCTGATATTTCAGACAATAGAAAAAGTAATATAAAATAAAGGCTTGTTCCATTGCAACCTTGTTCTGTGCCTGCTGACATCTGTGTGTGCTCGTTTCCTCGTACCTACAGCAATCCAAGCTTATCTGTTTGAGTAAAGCCCTCACTTTTGCATGGTAGCACAGTTCCTCCTTTGTGGCAAGCTGCTCAGGGCCTGGGACTCTCACAGGCACAGCAACTCCCAGCAGACAGCAATAGTAGTATTATTAGGCTGGAAATCTGCCTTTAAAAATATAAAGATACAGTTATTTCCTGGTAAAACTGCCATCAGATGGTATCTGTAATTAAAACCTCTCTTCCCACATCCATCTTCTTCTGCCAAAACTATAAGGATTTCTCCACTGTTCTCTGACATTTCAAGCTGTTCCCTGGTCATCTGATACTTATGGCTGCACAGTAGTGTTTTTCACAGTTAATCTCAGTTTAATATATAAACACATCATTTCCAGAAATGGAGGTGCAAGTCTTTCAGATATGGTCAAAATTTCCTTTTGGTGGCCCTAACATGACTTCAGCATTGTGACTTTACTGGTAAGAAAGTCGTATTTTTACCTTGAGATACTGTTGTGGGTAACAGCTCTTGAGGCAGAACCAAGGAAGAGGCAAAACACATTGCCCTCTGAGACAAAGGACAGGTGTCTCCCATGGCTGTTAAATCTCAGCCCTCCCATTCCCACAGACAGGGCTTGACATGGTTATTGTCATGTCTGCTTTCCTCCCAAACCGATTGAAGTTAAATTTGTCCATTTCTCCTGACTTTTACTCCAGTATGGGACAGGGTTGGTGGTCAGCATTAGGCATGACCCAGACAGACCAGAGACACAGACCTGGGCCAGAAAGGGGACAGGCAAGACTCAGCAAGAGGTGGGGCTCACCCAAACTGGGCAACAGTCATGGCGTTCCAGAGAGGCTCTTGACTGGAAAGATATTGTTTCTTCAGGAAACAGAGTCTGCAAGAGAATTTACAAATTGAAAATATCACCAGGCAAACCACTTTTAAAGGGTACTAGCTCCAGTGAAGCCATGGAGTCAGTGTCAGTACTGGGCAATGAGCTCAGAGCGCTGGCCTACCTTGTCCTAGGCACCCCCAAGTTGACAATAAACATTTCTTTGCCTTCTGTGTGGGAAATAATACACCATTACGCTCCAAATCTTCTTTGTGGACTAAGAGAAAGCATGACACATATATAAATAAAGCCAAGATTTTATTGTTACTGCAACAAAAATCTTAACGGTCTAATTCAAGAATCATTAATTAATCTACAATTCAAGAATGCACATGTTATTATTGCAGGAGAAGGGAGACCAGGAATGCTGTTAGAGCACTTCTGTACAATAAAAGTCTCAATCATAGCAATAATAAAATTGCCATTCATATATTTAACATTTTCTACCCCTTTCCTTGGACATATGCTCACCCTTCCACTTTCCTCTGGACCTTCAGGAACTCTGGAGCAACTGGAGAGGATGACAGCATCAACCATAGCCCCTGGAGTCACTCACTGTGAGGAATGTGCATTGGATTCTTCTTCCTTCCCCAATATGCACTTGCGATAAGGGGGGTTTTTATGTTTTCCAAAGCAGTTTTATAACTTTTTCTTTGCTTTCCTGGTATATGGCCTCCTTTTACAAATGTATTTAGCACATATAGTATTTTTTATGTTTGTTAGATATTATTTCCTTGTTCCATTCGTTAGCTGTAAAATTAGACCAGATCAGATCCATATTTCTAAAATGGACAACTGATGAGTCTCCAGTGCCAAGCCTGTGGCCTGTTTCTTACTGCTCCATCCCCCTAAGCCTCTGTGATACAGTGTCTGTATCTCCACATCTCAAACCCTCTGCTGTCATACCACACTTCTATTTCTTTGTTCTATATGGTGTGTCAGAGTCTTAAACCTCTCATTTAACACAGCACCACCGCTTGCAACTGCCAGCTGTATAAAACCAGGATTGTACCATGCAAGGATAAACACAAGTAGACGGAATTAGAATAGGCACCTGGGAACTGGAGGGTAAACAAAGCAAAACAGAGCTGCAGGCAAGTCAAGAGGTATTCAGACAGCAAAACTGATGATTCTCAGTCCTGAGGCCTTGGAAAGCCCCTGCAGGGCTCATGGGTTCCTGCTGGAAGGCAGTACTGCACTGCAGGGCTACAGGGTAGCACAGCAGAGAGGTGTTGTCTCTGGAGATATTTAGGTTTCCATAATCTCTCTCTAATAGCAACACATTCACAAAGAACTCAAAACATTTCAGAGTCATCTTCCAGCTATGATGTATGTGCAGGGACTTGGGAAAAGCTTGGGTTTTCTTTTAAAGCTGCTGAGTTGTAGGAATAGCTGAGGTCACTTGGTCTGTTCAGCCTGGAGAAGAGGAGACTGAGGAGAGATCTCATTGTAGCCTGCAACTTCCTTGTGAGAGGAAGAGGAGGGGCAGATCTCTGCTCTGTGGTGACCGGTGACAGGATCCAAGAGAATGTCCTGGAGTTGTGTCAGAGGAGGTTTAGGTTGGATATCAGGAAAAGGTTCTTCACCCAGGGGTTGGTTGGGCACTGAACAGGCTCCCCAGGGCAGTGGTCACAGCACCAAACCTGACAGAGTTCAAGAAGTGTTTGGACAATGCTCTTGGGCACATGGTGTGACTGGAGATGGTGCTGTGCAGGGCCAGGAGTTGGACTTGATGATCCTTGTGGTTTCCTTCCAACTCAAGATATTCTGTGATTCTGTGAAAACCCATGAGGTGAATTTCAGTGCTGTCTATAAGATGTTAAGCACAGCTCCTACTGCCAGACTGACTGTGGGTTAAGGTGATTCCTGTCACTGTGGTGGTCTCATGGTCTAGGATGTTTGTGGGGATGAAATACCTGGTTTCCTGAGTTTACTTCTTTAGATCTTTTTGTATTTCTCAATCACACTTCCTGCACATATTTTTGGCCATTGCTTTCTGATAAGTATTTTATTGTGGCTAAATATAAATATTTTCAAAAGTTCTTTCATGTTGTTTCATCCTTAGCAAGGACAAATTCAAATGTTTCCATTTCCAGTGGTTTAGCATATGAAAGAAAATTCCATGACTTACTCAGAAATTATTAAAACACTATTTCTTCCCAGATTGTCTAATCAGTTTAACCAATCCAGCATGCTTAGGACACTTCATGTGAACAGGGTTTAAGAACTAGAGCTGTGTGTCTGGCTGATTATCTCCTCTGTTCCTGTTTTAGTTTGAGGGGATAGGATTTGGCATGAAAAGGCACTTTGGAAGGGCATTGGCATGGCCTGTCCTGGCATTACAAAAACACTAAAGAAAGAGGAGCTGCAGTGCTTTCCAAAATTATCCCCACCTGTATTTCTCTGCATCTTTGTCAAATGCAGAACCTAAGTTTTCAGACAGTTGTGTACATGTCTTAATAATCTTTCAAAAATGTTAAAACAATTCAACTCCAGCTGTACCTACAGTTGGCCTAAATTTTTCTTTCATACCGAACATATTTAACAGAGACTGCTTTATTTTACAGCACATAGGAATTTCAAATTAGCTCAATTTGCTCTCATATTATTCCATTCCTTTTGTTAAATGTTATACATAAGTAATTCAGACATGCCGAACATTGGGCACGCTTGTTGAAAAGTAACATAAAGAAAAGAAAGAAAGCCTTATAAAGTATTGAAAGGCTGCAGGTTTTTAATTACAACATGATATGTGAAAAGTTCTCTAAAAAACTCACACTGTAACAGATTCATATGTATCTAAACATCAGTTCATGGAAAAAAAAATCTATTATTGTCTCTTTATTCCACCTTCTGAGATTTTAAAAGGTTTCTCACATGCTACAGTTGTCCTATAATCACATTTCCAAAAAATGGATTCAAGACTGAAAATATAGTTTATTACCCTAGAGTAATATATAATGTGGTGATTCATCTATCTAAAAGCAGCTGCTTTTTTGTCATCTTTGTAAGTAGCATTAATTTCCCTGCCATGAACACAATTTACAAATTCATCCCAAGACTCAGATAGCATCATTAGCATATATTTAGCAGTAGCAGACAGTGAGCAGCAGGTACAAATGGCTGGCTGATGAGCTAATATGCTTTGGGCACTCTTCCAGCTTGTACAATAAGAGAGAAAATACACTACTTCAAAGTCTGAGAGTCACAAAACAATTAGCAGAAGAGAATGACAAAATGACCAAATACTCAGCACCGAACAGGAGGTATAGGTATACTGACATGTTTATAATTCTATTTAACACATGAAATTATAACCTGAGTGAAGAGATGCATCGGTGTTTTATAGACTCATTTAAATATCTGTTTTGCTCTTTGTGTGTTTTGTGGTATTTTTTCTGTTTGGCTTTTTTTTTTTCAAGGAGGTGTCAGTAATGAAAAAGTAGGCATGTGCTGCCAACTATCAGTGTGGGCAATAAATATACAACAAATCAGACCTAGAAGATACTGCTGTTAACAGGATTTACAGGATTTGAGTATTTTCATTTTATTGGAGGATGTCAGTTTCCTTGTATATGTTGATAAAATAATGTGCAAGAACTGAGCAAGTGTGTTTGTTGTAATTCCTTTTCTTCCAACCTGAAAGTAGATACCTGCTACTGTTACTCAGTGACATCCATATCAGCAAGGACTGACAGGCATAGAGCCCACCTGAAAATACACTGATAAGTAACCTTTTATTATGTTAAAAACACGTATCTTGAAGAAGGTGAGAAACATTGTATTGCAGTTTGTGGTTTACCCTAATTCAGCCTCATTTCCTAGTAACTGTGACACTGAAAACCCTGTCTCTGGTTTCAGGAGCGCTTACTGCCTGAGCTAGGACCATGAAGGATGACCACAATTCATACATGAAATATTGGCTATTTTATCATACAGGACCATTCAGTGGGACCTGGATAGGCTGGACAGTCGGGTGGAGAGAACACTAATGAGGTTCAATAAGGACAAGTGCAAGATCCTGCACCTGGGGAGGAATAACCCCAAATATCACCTCAGGCTGGGGCTGCCCTGCTAATGGACAGCTCTGTGGAGAAGGACCTGGGAGTCCTGGTGGGTGACAAGTTGACAATGATCAGGCTGTGTGCCCTTGCGGCCAGGGGGCCCAGTGGGATCTTGGGGTGCTTCTGGATGTGTGTGGCCAGCAGGGAAAGGGAGGTGATCCTGCCCCTCTACTTGGCCCTGGTGAGACCATATCTGGAGTGCCCAGTTCTGGGCTCCTCAGTACCAGAGAGACAAGGAGAGGGTCCAGCAAAGGGCCACAAAGATAATGAGGAATGTGGAGCATCTTCTTATGAGACTGAGAGAGCTGGGATTATTTGGAAAAGAGAAGACTGAGATGCACATAAATCTATTTAACACTATAAATGCACATAAACATCTCAAGGGCAAGTGCCAAGAGGATGGTGCCAGACTCCTTTTGGTGGTGCCCAGTGACAGGACAAGGAGCAACGGCCATGAACTAAAACACCAGAAGTTCCACCTCAACATGAAGAAAGCTTCTTTACATTGAGCGTGACACTGGAGCAGGCTGCCCAGGGAAGTCTGCTGCAAGTCACGGAGACATTCAAAATGCTGGAGACATTCAAAACTCACCTGGATGTGTCCTCGTGTCACCTGTCTTGGTGACACTGCCTTGGCAGGGGGTTGGACTTCATGAGGTCCCTTCCAACCCTAATAAACCTGTAATTTTGTGAAAGACTATTTAAAGCAAAAAAAAAAAAAAAATACCCAGCATTTCCAGATGAGTATAAGTTCAAACACACCTTGCACTCTGAATTGCTAAAGACAGGCTCTCAGCTTAGCTGGTAAGTGTTGGGTCTCATCCTTGGCATGTAAGTGTTGGGACTCAACCCTCTGGAACCATGAACTCTCCTACCAGAGAAAAGCCTGCAAGATCAATCAGAAGAAATTGAACACAGTTTGAGGTTTCAGTTTCTGGACACTGCACTTAGGGGGCAGATGCACAATCTAGACCTTGCTCTCCTTCAGGTGACCTCTAGCAATACCATCACAACTCTAAGAAACTCAAGTAGAGCAAGGTCCAGTAAATCTGTGCAGATGAATTTTACATACACCTTAAGCAATGAGGTATTTGACCTTACAAAGGCCTGAGCAACCTTGAGGGAGGTGCAAAGTGCATCTGCATTGCATCAGTTCCAAAAAAATAAACATGAAAATGTAAGTAGTTATGGAATTAGGCGCTTTCAGGATTGAGTGGTGGCTGATGAAGGTATTTGAAATATATAACTTGAGAATTAGATGCCTCCTTGAATGTAGCCCCAAACATTCTTGTTTTGCAGCTCATGGTAGCAGCTCATATATTGGCTTCTCTACATTCTGGGACACACCTCTGCTTTGGGCTCCTTAGCCTTTTTCATCAGGACTCTGAGACAGGAAAAGTCCAATTACATTATCTCCCCACTGATAGAGATTAGGTTCTACTCACTGTCAGACTATGAAATTACAAACATTTGAGCAGGAATTAAAAATGAGCCAGAAAGAGTTCAAATTAACCACTGAAACAATATTTCAGTGACAGCTATTCACAAGAGAAAAAAAGTATCTGACAGGTAAAATCTTGACAAAAGTTTTCATGAATTTTTAATAAAAGTTCTAAGAATGCAGCCAGCCCAATTGGAGTAAAGACTCAGCATAGAAAGGACACATGTATAGTAAGTTTATACAAAAATAGAGTTGTTTCAGACAGAACATGCCTGATGCACCAGTAGTAAGAAAAACTTTGAGTCACCTCTACACATAAACATGTAGATAACATTGCCAGTTGCTACAGATCACAGACCCCACTCGACAGTTTAATTTTATTAACTCATTTTTGCCCGTTTTCCTTTGTTATGCTTGTTCCTCCCTCGGGCAGCGGGGACAGTAACTGATCTGTGGGAATACAGTTCAGCAGAGGGTTGTTAGCAGAAGGATGGCATGGTATGGTGTGAAGGGCAGAAGGCATGTCATGCCTTGCACATGAAGGGGTGTATCACAGCAACACTGAGAACCATGTAGGCTCAGAAAGCCTTTTCTGGTTTTGGGATTCTTGTGGATAGACAGCTGTAGCTCCTACCGGGAATCTGACCTGTACTAGAGTAGTGTTAGCCTCTAATCCCAGTTTAGAAGAGATGCTAGGAGTGAGAAAAGTTGTTCAGATTTTGTATAAATTCTAGAATATACAGGAAATTACATGGCATCTTTTCTGTGCAAAAATTTTCAGACTAGTTTGCATGGTCAGCTACATATGGGAGTTTAGGTATTAGAGCTGCATAACTTCCTATGCAAACACTGGGCACACTTGTTCAGCATTAAGTCTAATTTGATTTACTTTATTTCAGTAGGTGACCAATGAGGCTAAATGGGAATTGAATGAATCCTGAATGAGCACATGAACATAAGGTTTTAACGTGGTTTAGCTAATCTACCTTAGGTCTATTTGGAACAAAATTTTGTGACTACACAACCAGATAACTGTTTAAGGCCCATAAGGAATGCAGATTCTGTAAACTTAGCTAAAGGTGCCTGGCTCATCAAGAGGATCTCTGCATTGGGTGACTTGAGTCCCTGAATGACTTGTGTACAGGTTCCCCAGGGGGAGAAGCAAAAGAACATATAGAATTAGTCAGTGGATAGAATGAGCACTGACATCATGAGCACACAGTCCCTTGAGAGCTTATGTCATTCCTGTACAGCTTCAGATGAAAGTTTTTATAGCCTGGGGACTAACATCCCAGAGTATTCTTTGGGATGTGGGCACCTACAGTGTGTCCTGGTAAGAGACAAGGTCATGCTGAGCCCTCACTGATGCCAGTGTGAATATCACTGCCTCCTGCACAATGTCCTGGCTAGCAGTGAAACAGTTTCACCCATGTGTAAGCGAATTCCAGCTCCTTTGGCCTCAGAGATTTAGGAACACATGCCTCAGGAACAAGCATCTATGATAAGTGTGAGTTAAGTCTTGTCCTTTCCTTCTTGCCTCCAAGTGCAGAGGAATGCAAGGGAGGTTGTGAGATGACCTTGAAGCCTTTTGAACATTTACTGCCAGAGGTTCATCCTGGTGGGGCTGCTCCTGTATTTGAGACCAAGCAATAATGATTCTAAAGAGAAAATAGCCACAACTGCCTTCTGCAGGATACTTCACCCATTGGGCATTCACAACTCAGAATGATCCAAAGGGAAACCTGCAGCATCCTTCAGCTTCTCTCTTTGGTTTTCAACAAACAGCTCCACAGTCTGCACTTGGACTATGAGGAGAGAGACAATTACTTCCCCCTTCCTTCTCATCTTCCTGCCCTAACAAGTTCCAGACAGGCTTTCCTTACCACATTGATACACTGAGCAATATTACAAGATGCCAAGTCTGCCCTTTATCCGATTACTACTGTGAGCAGTTAAAATTCTTTCCTCCCCACTCCCAGGCACAGAGATTCATATTGCTCAACTTCTTCAACTAAATATGCTCCTTAACTGCAGTTCAAAGTGTGAGCAACCAGTTCTTGAACTGAGACACACTTCCTTGTCACTGCACGTGCTGTGGGGGTATGGACAGCAGAGCCCAGAGCCCACAGCCCAGTGTCTCAACCTATTTGAGACATTGAGAGACTGAAGAGTTGCTGACAACCACCCGGGGGGAAAAGACCAGCAGAACAAGACAAGCTCACCACTGAGGTGCTCAACACTGCAGGATGATGCATTGGCCACATTCTTATGCAGGGTTTAACATGTATCATCACAGCTTCATTTTTGCATCTGACCTTTATGTTACTCAAAACAGAGCTTAAAGGCACCTTGCCACACTATTTACCCTAAAGGAGAAATACAGCTGCCTTTCAGCTACAGCTTCTAAATGGATGTTGCTTATGGAACAGTCTGAGCTGTCTGAGAGGAGCTGCCTATGCTTATTCACTTATATGTTTGAAATTAAAGACTCTGCCACAGAAGGTAATTGAGCTTGAGAAGGCACGTTTTTCTTACCAACTAGCAATTCTTTATTAGCACATTCAGTCTGGTTTGCATTAATCTATTGGACAGACTGTTTCTACACAGCAGCTAGCCATGGGCACAAAGCACACCTGGTACCACGCTGACAGCAGGGACCTTTCCTCTGATAAGCTTGTTTCACAGATCCTGAACAACGATGCAAGCAAACAAGGTTTTCCCAACACTTACTAAAGTTCTGAAAAACTCTTTCTATATTTCTTACAATTATATTAAATAAAATCTACCCTTGATAGGTAAGCACTGGCACAGATTTGACACAGCAATCAAATCAGCAGCATGGTCTTAAATTCCTTTGATTTAAAAATTGGGGTAGTCTTCTTGCCTGCAACATTTCTGTAAGCAAAGCAAAATGAAAAATACTGAATGTGGCAGCACCCTACCAGGACGGCACTGGGGGACTCTGACAATTATCATTGTGCAAGTGCTGTTTGGCAACCTTGTTCACGTGTTTGCAACCAGAAATTGCCCGAGAAACTGAACTGCTGTGTGGCTCTTTCCTCAGTCACCTTAGGAAGCGTTGGGGTGGGGGTGTAGGGTATGGCATCCTCCTGTGGGACAGGAAACCAGCCAAGAGCCCCTCAAGGACAGCGAAGGAACTAAATGTCTCCTGCAACTCTTACCTGAGTGCTAGTGACTAAAAATCAAAGGGAGGATACTCTTACAACATTATTTCACTATCTCCATTTTTAATGAAAGAACTGATTCCTTTTTTTCTAAAGAGAATATCTTAAAAAATAGCATGGAGTGTACCAACAGAAATACAGTTGCCTTGGCTTATTACAAATAAACCTTTGTAAATAAATCTCCCTCACCTAGCTCTTCAATTTTTTAATGTATTTATGTGATGTTCCTCCAGTGAAGCATTATTTTCTCCATAAAAAAAATACTTGTTAATGCCAGTTAAAATGCTCAAGAGAGAAAAGATGAAATTCAAATTTCCTGATTTTATCTTTTCACAGAAGTTCTCATGCTCCTTGGAAATGTCTTTTAAAACCAAACGCAGTACCATTCTTCACTTCAAATGATAATATCATATTCCCTAAAACAGGGGACGGTTTTGATTAAAATTGCAGGATAGAGCTTTTTGACAGGCAACTTCAAAACTCTGTATGTTAGATTCAGTTGTAAATGAGTACAGGAGGGGAATATTCTGGGCTGAACACTTCTGGATTGATGGAGGGATTTCAACTGTAAGTAATTTCAACTTACTGAGCCTGATATTCTTCCCAGTGGAGTCAAGCAAAAAAATCCCATTGATTTCAAAGTGGGACCAATTAAGTGCTTAGTTTTAAAGGGAGTTGCCAAGTGGCAAGTCTATCAGTCAGTCAGTACAGGAGATGCCTTTTAACTTTAGAAAATTAAGAGTTTTACTGTATCTAAAAGTAATTTGTATTAACTTTAAAGCTTTGCTGCCAACTGCATGAGTCTGAAGTATACCAAAATTACATTACTTACATATACTACACAATACTTTCCTATGTATAACACATACTATACTGCACTGTGTTACATTGAGAAACTACTGAATTACAATTCAGCACCTCAAGCCTTAGCAAATGCCAGGAATAAGGGAGCCCATGTGGCTAATTCAGCTTTCCTGTGAACATACATCCAAATATGCCCCAGTGACATGATCACTCTATGATTCATCTGAGAAGGCCTTTATCATTCCATTTACGGAATGAACAATACCTGACTGAGAATCCTCGCTACTCTACATGTGGCCCCATCCCTTATTTCCTAAATAATACTCACACCTCATTCTGAAGGCTAAATTAATTTTTTCAGGAGGGATTTTTTTTTAATAAATCAGTATCTGAAAAATAATTTCAAGGAGTTTATACTGACATTTGCAACATTCCAAGAGTATGATCTGGGTTTACTATTCCTCTTGTCCTGCTAACGGATTACAAATGTTCTCCAATTTGTGCTAATCTACCTAAAGAAATTAATACCTGATTGGTTTTTTCAAGACAACTTTGCATTTTGAAGCATTTCCTTTATCCAAAGCAGAATGTGCATAACCTTCGGTGGAAATTGTGAATTCCCAGCACTTTATTCAGTGTAAATCCTGGGTTTAAACTCAAGCCTATACAAAAAGGACAGCATATAAATGATTTATCTCACATGACTTACATTGCATAGAGCCTGGGTAGAGACAGGGACAGAGGTGAGTTCTCTGAACACCATTCTGCAGGCTGACAGCCACCTGTACCTGATACGGTTCACTCTGCCAGTCTTTCTCACTGTGCAGAGTACAATTGACACTGCAAAAGAAGTAAGGATTAGCCAGACAACCACCTCCCTGAAAGACCTTAAGCTGATTAGGACAATGCGTGATATCATGTGCACTTAATCAGGCAGGGAAACAGCGCAAAAACTTCTTTGACCATGTCTCATGAGGTGTCTTGACATAGTAGTTACCACAAGCAACTTTAATTCTGAAATATTTAATTATTGTTTTTCTTTTTTACTGAATTATTAATCTTCGTATTCCTTAATACAGTGGGTTTTACGTGCACAATTTCCTAAATTGATCTCCTCTTCCCAAGAAAAAAGCATATGACAGAACACATGAGGCCACACGGACAGCCACCGTGCTGCCTGACTGGGCCTGAATTATGGTATCTCATTCAGCTCTGAAATCTAGTTCTTCAACAGTTTTCAACTGCCCATGAGACCATCAAGCAAAGAAAGTAACTTCTAATGATGTACACAAAACATTGCTGTCCTCACCACCAGCAGAACTAAAGTTATCCATTTTCTGCCTGCTCATGAGGGCTATTTACAAACAGCAAAAGGCCTCGGATGCTTTGGAAGGCCAAGGTATTAATTAGGCACTGGTGGAGCAGGCTTTTGTAGTCATAGGGCTTTATCTTCTCTCCATTTTATCTTCCTGTTCCTCTTCAACCATCTCTGACATCCACCTTGTTGTAGCTGTCAGGCATAACATCAGACTTGTGTTCCAGGCTGCTGCTACTCTTCTCCCATGGCCAGGCCTAAAGAGTTGGCAGTACCTATCAACAGCTTCTTTGCTCAGTTTGTGGTCTGAGAGGTTCAGCTGTCTGAATGAAGGGGAAAAGGAATTACAGACAAAGCCTCACTTAGCTGCTGATGACTAAGGTTATAATCAAGATTGCCTGGAGTAAAGGGGAGTTTACAGAAAACATATCTGTCAAAAGTGAGCACAGCAGGGCCCAGAGAAACTTTAGTACAACTTGGAAATAGATGGACAAATTTTCACAGGCTGTGCAGAAAGACATCTAAGGTTTAAAAGATAATGGGGTCTGCCAAATATCAAGTCCTTTCTCCAAAGTATGAAAGAACTAAGGATTTCCAGCCAAATTGTTTACAGAATTTAAAAAGAAAACTCCCCTTTTAATTTTTTTATGAACTCTATTTGAGAAATAGCTGAACAATTCTCACTTAAGCTTCCCAGAAGAATTCAGCAGACAACCAGCATGGAAGATGCTAGCTGGAATGGTGAAGGTCTGACAAAACAATCAGGTACTGCCAAACAGATCTTGTAATTCACCAAAAAGATACCTGTGCCTCACCAAGTAATGTAGGTATTTTCAGTGCAGGCAACTGATTAAAGTCTTTTAAAACCAAGCCAATTTCATTGGCAACATATTCTTGCTTTTTTTCTTTTTTTCCCAGGTTCTGTTGGTGCTTGTGTTGCATGTGTCATCATCGCACAATTTTTCTATTGACCCCTCTAAGATGGGTCTTACATATAAATGAAGTGTACCATGCAACTAGACGCTGAATGAAAGTAGTGAGAGTGTTGAGAACAGGCACAAATCATAGGGGTAACTCTTCTGTAAGTATCATAAAAGAAGAAGGATAGAAATCAAACATCTAATAATTTTAATATGCTGCTAATTTCTAACTATAAACCCTACAATTTTAACAGAAATATTATTCACACTCCACTTACTGGTGATTCTACGTAGATATATTACCCTTAGGGGTTCATTCCAGTTTTCACAGGACTCAGCACTTTAACAAAAACCAATACCTCAGTGGATCTTCTTGCAGATACCAAATCCCAACAAGTATGCTAGATTCTTACTACTTATCAACAAAAAGCTGTGGATGCATCAAAAAAAAATTACATGAATGATGTGAAATGAAAGTGTTTATGATACAGACCAAATATGCTTTCTTTCACATTTATTTATTTAAATTGTTAGATTTCCGTTGGTGCTTCCACAGTCCCACATAATGTACATTCACATTACTGTGGAGTACACTTGGATCCCAGACCACACCACTCAGTAGTCAGTCAGTCACAAGTGGTTACTCTCACACTTGGTCCAAATACAACACTGTAGTTCTTGTATAGTGCAGCAAGCATTTATGGCATTCAGGCTCCCTACATCATAAACTCAGGATATGCTGAGCTGGAAGATATTCGTCAGTATCATCAAGTCCAGCTCCTGACCCTGAGGAAACTGACCCCTGACAGGAATCCCCAGGTCACACCATGTGCCCGAGAGCATTGTCCAAATACTTCTTGAAATCTATCCAGCTTGGTGCTTGGACCACTTCCCTCAGGAGCTTGTTCCAGTGCCCAAACATCATCTTGGTGAAGAACGTTTTTCTCATATCCAACCCAAACTTCCCCCGACACAACTTCAGGCCATTCCCTTGAGTCCTGTCACCGGTCACACAGCAATGACATCAGTGACTGCCCCTCCTCTTCCCCTCATGAGGGTGTTGAAGAGCACAGCAAAGTCTCCCCTCAGTCTCCTCTTCTCCATGCTGCACAGACCAAGTGACTCAGCTGTTCCTCATCAGGCTTCCCCTCCAGGACCTTCAACATCCTCATGGCCCTTCATTGCCCCCAGCACTGGAAGTGAGGTGGCCCCAGAGCAGAGCAGAGGGGACAATGCCCTCCCTTGCCCGGCTGGCCATGCTGTCCCTGATGCCCCCAGGACACGCTTGGCCCTCCTGGCTGCCAGGGCACTGCTGCCTCATGTTCAACTTGCCATGGAGCAGGACCCCAGGGCCCTTTCCATGGCACTGCTCTCCAGCCTCTCACTCCCCAGTCTGTCTGGACATCCAGGGTTGCCCCATCCCAGGTGTAGAATCTGGCACCACCCCTTGTTTAGCTTCATATGGTTGATGTGTCTATCCTTCTGCTTTGTCCATATCCTTTTGTGGGGCTTCTCCACCTTTAAGGGAGTCCACAGTCACTCCCAAATTAGTATCATTCATCAAACTTAGAACACCTTTGAGTTCTGTGTCCAAGTGATTTATGAAGACAGCGAAGACCACAGGGCCTAAGATTGAGCTCCGTGGAACCCCACTGGTGACCAGTCACCAGCTTGATGCAACACCCTTTACTGCAACTCCTCATGCTCCACCCATTAGCTAGCTCAACTCTATAATGATTGAGAAAAGAGGAAAATGCTAATATAGATGTAGACTTGAACCTTTCTGTACTCTGCAACAATTCAAACCAGGATTCCAGACAAGATCTTCTGGTGCATCAAATTTAGCCAATTACTACACGCACTTTTCCTGTGCCCAAATAAATTCACAAATGACAAAGTAAGGTGAACGCCATGACAGTTTATTAGGGAAAACTGTACCTGTCTGATAATGATGTGTGAATACATATCACAGCTTAATTTCCTCCCAGACATGAACATGTCATTAATACTAACCTCCTAAAATACTTCAACTGAACCAAGATCAACTTCTGAACAGGTCTTAATACCTCCATGTAGAATCAGTTTGATTGTAGCCTGATCTAATTACTGTAAAGACATTTACTAAAACAGTATCTGGCTTAAGCAAACATTAACCATGGAACTCACCTCAAACTTAGCGCATCACTCTGTCATATAATTAAATGACATATGGGAAAGCAGAAGTACTGCTGGGAAGAGGTGAGTTTTGAATGTAGAATGAGACACCATGAGGAAGGTAAAGAGCAAGTCAGCCCTATGACTGTGGTCCTTATTTTATGGTCAAACTTGTTTGCAGAACTCTTTCAACAGGTTGGAAATGGAGTCTTTCCTCACTGATTGTCCTTTCTTTTACAAATACTTGCTTTCCCCTCTTCATTATTCTGTATTTTACTGCTTTATGTATGTACTAGAAGCACTGCCAAATACAGCTTGTGCAAAACAGCCATCTCCAAACATTTGGGGATGAATCTTAGAACCAAAACTACATTCTTACATGTTATTCCTCTCAAAGAGAGGTGTGGGTTAAACTACAGAAACTCACATCATTATGTGAAAGAACTGCACATTTCTGCTGCATAGGTGAGGAATGATTTGTACTAAACTGTAACCGTTGCTCAACTCCATTTTCCAGGCTTTCATTTGTTTAAGCTATTTTTGATTAATTGAATTAAACAAAAAAATAAACATTTTGCTTCCTCAGAAAGTTTTTGTTATTTTTGTTTAGGAGAAAAAAGATAAGATAAACAAAAACCCTCTTTCACGCTGACCTATAATAAGGAAACCAATAGGTAAGAAATACAGACTTCAGACGTAATTCAAGGGAAATAAGCCATAAACCTCTTTAAAAGATAGTGTTTACATATATATAAATGCACCCTGCTTGTCAAAAATATTTATACAAAAATTAAGACAATTGTTAATTCATGAGTGTTACAAACATAAAAACACCACCTGTTTTCCAAGTCAGTTCAGCCAAGACTTCAGATCTTTTATATTACTGAAAATCCCCAAAAGCTTTTAACTTAGTAAACTAATGAATCACAGTGGAGTTTCAACTCAGACGACTGGCAATGCAGATACAAGTCTGAAGTTAAACAGAATCAGCAACTGAACAAAGAGCAAATAATTTGAAACTTAAAAAAAAATGTTGCAGCCACATAGCTTGCATTAATATCCCCTTGATATATGCAGTTTTTATTAGGCTAGCTCTTCAAATTTCTACTTACAGTAATGCTGTATACCAAAAAACCCACAAAAACCACCCCTCACTGTACTATTTATTTCAGAAGGGGAATTAAGTGGTGTATTTTTGTACATGTGCTTAACATCCTAGTAATGTAACAAGTAAGTCTCCATTTCCAGAGAAAGTGTGAATAAATTTAACTTTCCCTTTTGAGCCAACATTTGTCATAAGAAAGTACTTGCTATGCAAACTGGATGGCAGCTGATTTTTTCCAGTTGATGGGAGGTTTCATCATCAGTTCCCATCATAGGCATCAACCCTTCATTCATTTAATCATAAAAATGTGACTTACTAAAAAAGGAAAAACAGAGTCTAAAGGCACAGAATCACATAGCTGCTCTAGTAGGAGTCTGTAAACAGAGAATTGTTTGAATTTAGGAAATCCAAATCTAGGAAAGTAAAAAGGCATCTGAAGCAGGCTTTTATCTAGCCAGCTTCCTTAAATACCCAAAGGGCCTTGAGGTCTACGAAGTTTGTACTAGGATACTGTCTTTCAAAAAGCAATAAGGCAAATAGTATAGTCATTAATTCAAAAAAGTTACAATGGTGTAGGCATACACAGTATAAATTAGTTACAATGCATGGTACTGTTTCTACTACATAGCCCTATAACAGTTTCCTTTCTACATAATCAGAGATCAAACCCGGGTTCCAGGTGAACATAAAACCATCCTTGTACCGCCATCTACCACTGGCAACAGCTCTTCAGCAGCATTTGCTCTGCTGCCTAGGTCACGTTCTTGCTGAGCAAGGTCCACAAATCAGAGACTAAACACTGTCATACTTATGAAGAGCTTCTTCTAGCTTTTGTGTCACTTTTTGAAAAAAAAGTATTTGCTGTTGCAAGAAATGCTGCATCTGTGATTTAAAGTCCCTCACACGAATTTTGTGGAAATGATTAATTTCTGCAAGGGTTGCAAAAGAAATAATGTTACAGCGTTCTTGAATGCCCTCTGCTTTTTGGAGCTCCATCTTCCCCTCTTCCACGTGCCGCTTACTCTCCTTTACTTTGGTAAGGGCTCCTGTGTAAAGAACAAAATGAAACAGTTGAACTGTGAGCACCATGCAGACTCAACTACTGAACTTTACCAACTGATTTAATAACAACAGGGATTTGTATAAGGCTTATTCTCAGTGTATTTATAGGTGTGAATGAAAAGGAATAAAACAAAAGCTTTTTAATGTAAGAAAAATCACAGACCAGTGGATCCTGTGTAAAAAATGAAACTCAACACTTTTTTAAGGATCAAGCATGCAAAAGTTACTAAAACATCCTATTTCACAACCTTACAAATCAGACGGTGTCCTTCAGAGAATAAGTAATCACTATACCAGTAGAAGAGTACGTGAAGGCATGAGAAAATTAGTCAGATCAATTTAAGCCTACACAAATAACAGAAAAAATAACTTTGTTAAGAACTGGACTACATGAAATATCCCTTTTCCCAATCCTTGTGAAATGTCAAAAGCGTATCTTAATACACAAAACCTTGTCAATACATGTTTTTGCTTTTACACCAGAGATACTCCAAAACTAATTATTAATTACCAGAGAATCTAAAAGTTTATCTCAAAGTCACAGATGCCCAGGTAGAGCTTATGCTTATGCAGTGTTGTAAAAGGTAGCAGAAAAGCAGAGTTACAGAACTGACAATCTTCCCTCTCCAAATAGCTAATCAAGGCACACACATCCTACAAAAGCAAAGTATCATCCAAAACAGACCTACCCAAAGCAGACTCACCAAATGATAGAATACCAAGACACATCTTAAGACATTCCTATTATTGGACTCAATTTCCCATAGAGCAACTTCTTTGCCTTGAATATTACATACTTACTTAATTCATGTAACTTAACCAAATCAGACTAGTACAGCTTTTATCATCTCACTAAATTCTTGTTCCTTTAAATATTTGTAACGTTGTCATTCTCCTTTCAGATTACACTTCTTCCATGTGACTACAGCATGCCGCCTGAAGGCCAAAGGCATTGTCTGTCTCTGGGGGCTGTGAGGCAGAGGCAGTGTTCCACACCTTCCTGGCTCCCATGGCATGACAGTGGGATGGCTAAGAGCTTGGCACTGGCTGCTTCTGCTGATTGACCTCCTCATCTCCAGCCTGGCCCCAAAAACACCACTGAAAAACCTTTTCCACATGCAGTAGTGCCAGCAGTGACACTGCGCCAGAAGATCTGTATGTTATGCTCTAAGGAGTACTGAATCTGTGAGGTAGGGTACGATCTGAAAAACACTTAATCCCTTCTCCTACAAAAAGAACACTTCTTTCAAGAAATTTAGGCTTAGCAAAAATTTTTCTGCACTCTGTGGGCACGACAGAAATCCATGCACAGCTGTGAAAAACTGAAATTTGGGACTTACTGGAAGCCAGATGTAGCTGGTTAAATAAACATGACAACTCTTCAGTTGTGATGTGGGAAACAGCTTTAGATGTTATTTCTAAAATGACCAAACTGGAAAAGAAATACTGAAATTCAGCAGCTGAAAGCATAAATAAGGTCTGGAGCATGTATAATCTTCAGATTCTTTTACATCAATAAAAAACATACATTACCAAACATGACTGCTCTCCAGACTAGATAAGGAAAAAAAAAAGAGAGGAAGAGGAGAGGGTCGGAGAGAAGAGAGGAGAGAAGAGGAGAGAAGAGGAGAGAAGAGGAGAGAAGAGGAGAGAAGAGGAGAGAAGAGGAGAGAAGAGAAGAGAAGAGAGGAGAGGAGAGGTTCGAAGAGAAGAGGGGAGAAAAGAGAAGAGGGGAGAGAAGAGAAGAGAAGAGAAGAGAAGAGAAGAGAAAAGAGAAGAGAAGAGAAGAGAAGAGAAGAGAAGAGAAGAGAGAAGAGGAGAGAAGAGGAGAGAAGAGGAGAGAAGAGTTTATAATTAGTGAAGGAATCCAGTGGGAAAAGCGTGGTACAATCATTAACACTACTCTCTTAATGCATATGGATCATACTGGTCCTGTAGTGGAATTTCCTTTAAAATCTGGACAGACTATAACCAGATGTCAGCACTATGTGGCAAAGCTCATACATATCCTTAAGTATAAAGCTATACTTTTATAATGCTTGGGTTTGTTTTTTTTTTTTTTAATGCCTTTAAATGAAGCTTTTAATTATCAGTAATATAATTACTCTTAAAATAATTACCTAGAGGGAAAAATTTATCTTATTTTAGGACAATCAAAGAATTCTCCCTAAACACAGAGAAAAACCCTCCAAATCCACATGCTTTACTCTAAGAAGAAATAAATGCTGTTTAGCATCTACTGAAGTTTGCAAGACTCAGTTTAGCAAATCCCAGTAAAAAAGTTACTAGTTTTCAAGGCTTTGAAAGCAGCTTAAGTAACAAAAAACTCCCAAATTTTCTCCAAACACCTTTCCGTAATCCACACTTCTTGTATTTTAATCTATGTGAGCAAAACCCTGAGCTGGAACAGAGATTTATTAATGTGGAAGGTTCAGTGATTCATCCTATATTAAACACGAGAAAGACAGGGAACTGAGGATGTCAGAGCAGCCCCTTGAAGAGAGGGTCTTATGCAGAGATGCCTCACTAGGTGATGGTAACCCCTTATGACTCCCAGCTCACAAATCTGAACCTGCTGCAGCCCAGGCTGTACACCAGGAGCTCCTCCAACTCCATCCTCACTAATCAATCCATCACACTCAGTGCCTAACCCAGCAGCTCACAGCTCCTGCTGCCACGCTTGTGGGATGCTGGGGTGAGCAACGCTCGCTAGTCTAGAAGTACACCTGCAGAAATTTCTCCTGGTTTCTGATGTTAATCATGTGAATACCTAGTATTGGTTTGGACAATCAAAAAAAGCAAGATGTATTAAAAAAAAAAAAAAAGAATGCTGAATCATAGCAGTTCAAGAAAAGGCTAAAACATATTTTAGGGAAAGAAACAGAAAGAGCCACCTCCCAATGCCTATTAGCTCAAGGAAGCCTACTGCAGAGTACATGCCTGGGATAAATTTACACCAGTGCACTGTTCCCAGAGGGATGGAATACATAAAAATAAATTCTTGGGCTTTTTTTAGATCCAGATGTACAGATTTTGTTCCATATTGCTCATGCATTTAAAGACCTTCTTGCCAGGAGTCCCTTTCCAGTGATCAGAGCTAGCTTTCAAACAAGTGAAGAGGGCCTGAATTAAAAATGATGCAAAAAACTGTGCTACATCTATTTCTGATCCTAACGGTGGGGAAAAGTTTATATGAATGCTGTTTGTCATTGCCCAAGCCCTTACAGTAAACAGACTCCAGTGCTCACTGCAGCTAAAGGTTTAAAAGAAACTCAGATTTCATTCCTTGTTTTGAAATATGACAGTAGACAATACAAGATGATATAAACACATTTAACAAGAGACATTTTGTGCTAGCAAAATCTGGGCTAATGTATTGTGTTAGAAGCCAAGAAAACAGGGACAATGTAGAGTTCTCAATAGAAAAAAATAATTTCAAGCCATAAAACACAGTGTACTAACAGCAACTTAAATGAGTGCTGAGGAGTTATGAGGAAAAAAAAGAAGTGTATTGAGACAGTAAGCTACTCATGCACACATGAGACTGCTATGAGGTTGGAAGAGTTACACACATTCAGGAAAAAAAAAAAAAATCTCCTGAACCCAAAAGCACTTAGGTTTGGGTCAAACAATCTATTTTTACATCATCCACAGTTTTATTCCAGTAACAAATGTTTTGAGATTGTGTGAAGCGTCAATTAAGGGTGGGTTTGGATCCATAGACACAGGAACTACACACTACATTCCCATGCTGATGTATACGTCTCCCAAGTCCAAGTTGCAGCCTGCAATGTGGCCAGAAGGCAGAAGTTTTGGGGTTCCTCTCTTGCAGACTGCAATCCAGACTACTTTTTAGTCAACTCCTTAGTCTCCCTAGGAAGGCAGGCCTGCCCTGTGCCTGCCAGCACATGCAATCAGAAGCCAAAGAAAGAGCAGTGATACCTGCTAAGGATGTACCATTTTCCCCTTTCCCTTTTTCTTCTCAAAACACCCAAACATCAGCTCTCGAGTGCTGCATGCAAGAGACAGGAGTGAAACATCAGCTGTCTGAAGCTACTAACCCACACCAAGAATTCTTCAGGGCAGGAGCCCTTTTTTTGCTCTCTATTTGCACAGTGTTTACTACAATGACATCTGTTTCATGGCAAGGCCTGCTCCATTCTTAAAAAACACAAACAGTACATTGCTGTAGCAGCAGCAATTTAACTGTGTACGGTAATGCTGCATATGGATGAATCACAAAGCAGCATCAGTTCAACACTGCTTGATACAGCACCTGAAGCAGCGGCAAGCACCTGTTGAAGTCACTGGGATCTGAAATTCACAGTCAGTCTCAAGAATCTATTAAGTCACCAATATATCAAAGTCTTCAATCTCACTTCAAAATATTCAACTTGAAAACTCACCCAGCTTGTAAGAGCCAGCAGGTTAATTTTTTATATTCTATGATTGTAATGCCTTTATCTTTGCAGCTATTAAAGTACCTCTTTCACTTCAGTGACAAATTATACTAAATCAGAGCACTTTTTTTTTACAATCTCTCAGCAGCTCTACTGTAGAAATCTTGTGCAAATAAAATTATGTATGCAATAAATATTTCATCTTTCTACTATCAGCAAGCTACAAAACAACACTTAGTGCACTACTTACTAGAAGGTAAAACAACATACATTTCCACACCATTCACCTATCCAGCATATCTAATAGGATGCATGATGTGTCCTTCAAAGCGTCTTAATGAAGAGAGAGCTTTGAACTTGTCAAAAAACTCCCTTTGCTTTACTTTTCTCACAAGAAACCTAAGAAACCATCTCTAATTGAAAAGGGAAAAAAAGTATTAATGATGCTGCTTTCATAAAAAGATATAAAAGCAGATAATGTAACTAGAAATATTTTCCTTTTCCTTGCTTAATGATGAGATTATTTAACTACAGATCTTCGCTTAAAGATTTGAAAAAGCAAACCCTGGGTATCTAACGTGTATGGAAAACGACATTATTTCTAATCCAGCAAAGTGCTGCCAGAGCAAGTTCGTCTACATGGTTGTCCCTCTTACTCCAGATCTAGCAAAGATGTTGTCACAAGATGTCTCAAATGACTAATCCAATAAAAGAATGCAAGTGGCCTGGGGAGAGAGATGATGCCTTAGCTTTATCAATGCCTTAGCTATGTGATCCAGGTCAGCCCTGGGTTACACAATCATTAGCTCCAACACAAGGGAAATTGCAGAAGCATTTCATACGTGTCCTAGTTTCAGCTAGGCTAGAGTTAATTTCTTCTCAGTACTGTTACAGTGCTATGTTTTGGATTCAGAATGAGAATGGTGTTGATAACACACTGATGTTAGAGTTTTTGCTAAGGCATGTTTATTCGAAGTCAAGGACTCTTTTTTCCTCCCTCCTAGTCTCATGTTCTGCCAGTGAGGAGGTGCACAAAAGAAAACTGGAAGGGAGCATAGTTGGGCAGGTGACTGGAACCTACCAAAGGAATATTCCACACCACAGAAGTCATACCCAAGATATACACTAAGGGGAGTTACCCAGAAGCACTGCAGATCTGGGTTTGGAAAGGGGGCTCTGGCATCAGTCAGTGGGGGGTGAGCAGTTGGATTGTGCATCACCTGTTTGTTTCCTTNATTTACCATTACTATTGAGTTTTACATTAGTATAAATCATTATACTGTTTTTATCTCAATATACAAGTTTTACTTCAAGTCTCCTCCCCATTCCACTGGGGTTGGGGTGGGGGGAGAGAGAGGAAGGGGTTGAGCAAGTGGTTGGGTGGTGCCTAATTTCCAGCTATGCTCAAACCATGACAATGCGATAACACAGCATGAAATCCAACTCTGAAAAAATCCCCAAACTTCTCCCTCTCAATTGAAAGCGAAATAGTTTGTAACAGAGCAGAGATTTTGCTACACTGACAGATTATTTTCTTAAGAATGCTTTGAGCACTGATTAACTAAAGAAGCCTACACTGAGATTCTGCAAATTCTTTACATTTTCTGGCCAAGATTTATAATAGAAAGCAGCATAATAGGAATTTGCCTGAAATTAAAACCAGAAGACTTAGAGGCTGAACAAGAAGAAATGTCATAGGGAAAAAGTACCATTACAGCTATTAATATTGGAATGAGTTGTTTTTCAAAATTCTAGTTTTACAGTTTTCTACCAAAACAAGCAAGTGATTTCTAAACCAAAGGCAAAATTCTGCCACTTGCTTTCGGTAAGTGCCAACACAATAGTTTTCAAACCAAATTTTTGCATTTAAAAGATTATATTCTTCTCCTTAAGGGCACAAAACCACTTAAACAACATTCCCTTTTCCATAGTGAAATGTCAGAAGTATAAAACTCAAATCAATTACTTTAGTATTGTAGAGGTTTTTGTAGATACATGAAGATGGCTATAATGCTTTTAGAACCTGCAGTCTAACAATAGTTAAAGAAGTGAGCTTTGTTTTTCATTTTGTTGCCCATTGCTTAAAAAAACGCCTGGATTAACATAGTACTATCCAGTAAATTTAGGTTTATAAATTACAGCACTCTGCTGACATCTAGATCAGCACTGATTGACTACAGAGTTATTAAAATCAGACATAATAATTTGTTCTTTCAGTTGCCCTGTTGCAAAGCTTATTGAAAGCTGACACTAAAAAATACATTCTTCAGTTCAAATTGAAGTCACTTTTTAATCTACACAACTCAAGAACTCACACACAAAACAGTCTTTCCTAGATATTTCAGAATGTTAATTAGCTGTAACCTCATCTGATAGTCTTAACTTATAAATTGATTTAATTAACATAAACTAAATTAACAATGATGCCAGAATGAACAGTGTAAAATGTCAATTTTTCAAAACTACCAGGGTTACTAGTAGTCTAACTAATATTTTTTAAATTTTAAATAATATGATTATTAAGATCTGATTAGACTCATTGAGAATACATCTGTCAGTGTACACACACAGAGGAAGAGCTGATTTATTTATCCAAATCTATAAGGACTGTAATCATACCTCTGCATGTTCAGAGAGTGTAAAATTATCTCACTACTGAAAAAATATTTAAATCTCCACACTGTCAATGTTCATTTCAGTTCTAGAGTACCCCAGAGGAATCTATGAGCTTTGGTGCATAGCACCTCCAGTACAAATATTTTGCTGGGCCATGCTACACCACACTGCTATGTGAGCAGATGCCATAGCTTGCCTTTGGAGTTGATAACAGAAAACGAGAGCAACGTAGTTGAGTAAATGAAAGAAACATCATAGAATTATGCATCTATTGTCTCAACGCCATTAACAAAATCTTTAAAAACCCCAACAAAACATAATGCTAGGTAGCCACATAGAGAGTGTGTGTAAAATGAGATTAATATTTTCCATTCAAATCTTGAATGCAAGAGACACTAAAACTGTTATCTTTTGATGTATTGTACACTAGCAGTCTTCTAAGCAACCAAATGACCTTATTTTAGGCACTAAAGCATGTTTAAACTATGTTTGTGAATAGTTTTGACTTTAGAAGCACCAACAGCAATGTCTGAAAGGAGGCCCACCAGGAATCATTTGACTGTAAAATTCACTTAAACTATGTGTACAGCTGTCTGTTATCACAAATACAGTATTTGGCACCACAGCCTGAGAGGCAAATACTAACTAATGCAGGGTTTGCCCAGTTCTAAGGCACTCTGTACTTATTGACACTCACATGTACCATTTAAAAGAGTTTTTCTTTGGTGTGGTTTCAGCTGGCAGTGCAGACTAGGGGGACAGAAAAGAGTGAAACACAAACTAGGCTGGTCACCAGAAACACAGTACATTTGCCCATTAGAAAGTTAGTCACGATTTTCAGGACCACACTTGAAAATTTAAGCAACTGGAATTTGCAGAAGTAACAAGATGAAACCTTTCAGTAATTTTTAGTACTTCTCATTAGGACTAAATCAAACAACACAGAATTTAATACATAACTGCTTTTCCAGAATTGGAATTGGTCTATTACAGTTTGGTTGTCATAGGTTCTGAACACTAATTTTTCCCAATTAGGATGCTAAGAACAAGGACTTTATGTTAAAAAGATGCTACAGAGTTTTAACAGCTTTTGTAAATGCCCTGTTCATACTGCTGACTTCAAGACAACAACCATCAAAAATTATGCTGTCCATGGATAAAAGAAATTAATTTTCAGTAGACATGTTTAACAACAAAGAGCAGAAATGTCTCCTCCTCCTCTCCAAAATGGATGTAAGCACTATTACATTAAATGCTGACTACTTTCAGAATTTTTTAAAGATTCATAGGATCCATTAATGGACAGACAAGGAAAGACAGGTAACACTGTGTATCAACATCCATACACTGTTACTGAGAGAATTAAGTAAAAATGCAAGTTCCACTGACTCTTACATCACTGCTTTATGGGGCACAATGAAACACCTGCTTTTGGATGTTGTTTTCTGCCAAGGCTAAAAGGGAAGCAAAGAACAAATACAATTTATGGTGTTTGCTTGTCCATTATCACCTGCTTAGCTCCACTACTGTCCTAAGATGAGTAAATAAAAATGTATAGGCAGTTTAACATAAATTCATATGAAAAGAGTCAAAATGCAAATGAAATGCAGATACTGGTTTACTTTATCCTAGTACCCTTTAACTGCCCTCTCTTAGATTTCTGAATGCTGCAGTTTCTCTGTAAGAACAAAAAGAAGTAGGATTCCTGTTGAAGAAAAAAATATCCAAGGTAAGCCATCATTAATGCAACCAATTAATATGTTATGTAATACAAAAGCAGAACATGTGAAAATTATAACGCTATACTCACATTATTTAAAAGAAAATCTTCTTTAATATACTGCTAGCTAGGCAGCATAGCTATTCACGCATAAAAAATTCTAAAAAAAAAATTAGAATAGTAAGTTGCTTTTTACAATGGAACAACAAGGCAATGTAAACTCCGAATCACAGGATGAACCTGCTTTTCACATTGTTAATAAATGAACTGCATTTAGGCATAAAAAGGGTAGCTTAGTTCATTATGACTACAGAAGTTGTCCACCCACGATGTGTACCTACTTAAAACAAAGGCTGAAAACATCACACTTCTTCCTGTTCTGCTACAATAACAACCCAAAGTCACTGGCAAGAACTGAACAGATTGTTTAAATGTTGGTGGGTTGTTAAGGGGTTTTTTTCCACTTTATTTAAGTCCTCATGGCTTTCATGAAAGACACAAACAAGACTGCATAAGAAAGCATGTGCCATTTGTTTGCTCTAGTCTGCTGATAAGGCTCATGTTTGGGAACTCAGCCAAATGTAATTTCCTGTATTTTCAATTAAAATTTTTAAATTCTGTGCTATTTGAACCAGGCAATTTAAAATACATAAGGTGCCAACTGGATAAGTTTATACAGTCTGCACTTACACACTTGGCATTTTAACTGTTCAAAGTCTAACAATGAAGTTGTGGAAAGATGCTGCAAAGGCTGAAACATGTCCTTGTTTCAAAGGTGACTTAGAAACTAAAAGTCAGTCAGCTTGTTTGTTTTTGCCAACGTGCTAACAAAGAATTGGAAGAGCTCAGGGAACTTCCATTTTCAGTCTACCAATTCTTGTCTTCTATGTTTGGATGGAAGCCCTATCAGCCAGACTAGGAGCACCAAGACCTTCAGAAGGACCATCCCACTACATAGATTCTTCATATCTCTCTCAAAAGGCATTACTTTTTTTTGAAATAGAATGACTTCCTCTTTCTACAATATAATTTTTAATTCTTCGATGTCTACATTGTTCTGCTACTACCTAGCTGCTCACAGGGCCTTCCCAGCAGAAAAGGCCTTAATGCTTGTGGTAAAACACATAGTATGGGGCATTTTCTGTGATCTGATTACAAATCTGATGAAATTTTATATATTTTTAAATATGCACTGCCTGTAGTCAAACCTAGAGGTGTGAGCTCCAATCAAAACTGTTAGGACTAGGACTTGCTAGTGTGCAGTAATTCATGCAGTCTCTCCCATGGAAGGAACAGCTATTGTCCTCATCTGATGACAGCAGGCTTTGAAAAAAAAACAATCCTCTGGTGTTTTATTAGCCATGAAACGTTTCTCTGTTACTGACGGTGTATGATACCAGACTAGCTTCAAAAGGTAATAGGAAAAAGACCCACCACAACAGCATGAATTTTGCTCCCCTATAAAGCCACAGAGATTGTGGGGGAGTGGAAAAGAAAAAAGAATCATACATTTAGAAGACCCATGCATCTTTCAGACAGGGCATAGAAGTCCTTTTTTTTCTATTTCTGTTTAATTTTTTTCAAGTAAAGCAATTGCTCAGTTTTAGTCATTTACTCTTGTCCTCTGACTTCACACAAACTAAGGCAGCTGTAATTTTATACAGTTTCTAAATGCAAAGATTCTTTCACATTTTAGCTTCATTTCCTTAGGGTGACCTTCAAATACTGCAAGACAATATTGGGTAATGCAGCAGCAAGCAGACAGCGTTACATCATGAACGTAACAGCTAGGGGGAGGCTGACATGGCAAAAAAGAGAAGTTATCCTGGAGCAGTACATCCTTTCTCACCAAAGCTCTTACACAGATGAAGTGCCCATCTCTTTTTACTGCTGCAAGGGTCATCTGGCTAGGGTTACATGCCTAGCTCTTACCCAGCAGCTACCTGAGTTGAAGCCTATGCCAAGTGTATGCATCTGAGGCACAGAGGAGGAAAAAACCCTAAAAGGTGGATAAAAGGAAAAACAGTGATGGGGCAAATCATGTCTGCACAACAAATTGAAGAGCTTAGGAAGTAAGCATGAGAGAAAAGCACTGCTTTTATACTGTAATATAAAGTTTTAGGTGCCAATATTAACCAGTCTGATTTATTCATTAATTCAAATACCACTTCCTCCCCCGGGGGTGAGGAGGGAGAAGGCTGTTGAAAATGTTAGAGTTCCAAGTTTCAGTGCTGTTTGGATTTTCTGGTGCTTTAAATTCTGATGCATTTCTGTTTGGATAGATTTTTCACCCACAGTTTTGTAAGATATTCTAAAAACACAGAAAGCACATTCTTTAAAGCCTATGTCTAGAATTAAGTTTGCTTTGGGTAAATAAGACTAAATGTCTTGTTTTAGTTTTCACAAAGAGTGACCAAGAAACAATAAGTCATTCAGGTATTTTTAAAAATAATTCTCTTAAATCCTGGCATGCAAAAGAAACGGAATTGACTGTATCTCGGGAAACATTTAGACCACTTTTTCAGATCTCTTCTGTAAAAACCATAACCAGAAGTTAGTCAAACATTAACATCATAATGTTAAGAGAGAAGAAATCTGAATGGCAGAGATGAAACAGCATGTTAGTCAGTACTTCTTCCACTTTTATGAATCGTAAGAGGCCAATTATAGTAATTCCTAAAACAAAACTTGAATGAAAGAAATCCAAAATTCCCCCAACTTCTCTACTCTCACTAAGCAAATATGAAGACAAGAGACTCAGACCAGAATGAGCCAGGATACTAGCATATGCTGTCTCCAATTACCACAAGTGCAAGAATTTTCTGAACCTGAACTTGCATGGGCCTGCAGTGAGCATTTGTGTTGAAGATTACAGAAGCAGGAAGATTGCATCAAGTTGAGCGAAGCTTTAGCAATTAATATGTAGAAATTATTTCACCAAGAATGCCTAAGGAATTTCCCCAATAGACCTTAAATGCATAAAGGAGAAGGTATTATCCACTACAAATGGGAAGCTGCTTTGCTTCCCAAAATTAAAAAAACTGAACCAGTATTTCTTTGAAGATACACCAGTTCTGCAACAGAAAATGACAGACTGCAACCTAGTTTTTTGAGCCTCTGGAACTTAATATCCCTCTTCTGCAAATGTTTGCCAGAGGCTAAAGAAAACTGTGTACAAGTGTATCTGTCTAGTATGTACCTTTCCATTCCAAACTCCCTCGTATATGCCCAAGAATATTTTCATGCAAGCGCATTAGAAGCATTTACCTACATTGAGGGCTAGATTCATGAAAGTATTGGGGTGTTTAGAAGCTTGAGACACCACTCTGAAACAACTGGTGCCTGGATAGGGTAGACGCCATCGTCTAAGCTATCCAGGAACCAGTTTTCCTTAATAAGTTAGTTTTCCAAACAAGTTGGAAAAAGGGACATATGCCTTGGTATGCCTTGGCTGATATCTCTGCCAGCCTCAGTGGGACTCTCAAACCAAGCAAGTATTTCCAGGTGGAAATGTGGGGTTTCCAACTGGGCACATTCTTTGCTGTAGGGCTCTATTGAATGAATCATCAGACCTGGAGTAGGGTGCATATGAAACCAAGAAAGGTCTTGAAGTATTGATCTGTTGATTCTCGACTGGCATGTAGTATAGAAATGTTCAAATACTTCCTCTGTCTCTCCTGCAGCAGGAATTTTAACTCTTCCTTCCCTGCAGAATATTCCTTAAACACTAGGAACTCAAGATGAAAGAAAACGAATCTTGTAAAAGAGAAGAGGAAAAGGAATCTTGTAAAATCTCCTATTGAAGCTACTGCCATTTCAAAAAATACCAATTAACAATATAATTAAGATAACAGTTTGAAAATATTTCCACAGTTGGTACACGTGTTTTACACAAATTACACAAATCAGATCACATATGGTGTCCTCAGCACAGAAGGCAGAAAGACCTGAATTCCAAAATAATTAAAAGCACAACAGTAAACACATTTTCCTGGTAAGATGCGGACAAAGCATCAGCAAGGCTTACATGGCTTTGCTTCATAACTCTAGAGAAAAAGACAAAGCCCAAATAGAGGGAAACTTTTATTTTCTGTGGCACTTTCTGCATAAGTTGCAGCAAGTTTTTAAACAAAACCTCAGACATGCAGAGTTCTCAGTCAATGGAACAAAACTTAGAAATAACATTCAGCGGCTCTTCAGCTAACTGCAGTACAGCAAAAGCATAACAGGACAAGACAGTTAAAATTACAGAATCACAGAATATACTGAGTTGGAAGAGACCCACAGATATCACTGTGTTCAACTCTTAGCCCTACACAGGACACCGCAAGAGTCACACCAGGTGCCTGACGGTATTGTCCAAATACTTCTTGAAATCTATCCAGCTTGGTGCTTGGACCACTTCCCTCAGGAGCTTGTTCCAGTGCCCAAACATCATCTTGGTGAAGAACGTTTTTCTCATATCCAACCCAAACTTCCCCCGACACAACTTCAGGCCATTCCCTTGAGTCCTGTCACCGGTCACACAGCAATGACATCAGTGACTGCCCCTCCTCTTCCCCTCATGAGGGTGTTGAAGAGCACAGCAAAGTCTCCCCTCAGTCTCCTCTTCTCCATGCTGCACAGACCAAGTGACTCAGCTGTTCCTCATCAGGCTTCCCCTCCAGGACCTTCAACATCCTCATGGCCCTTCATTGCCCCCAGCACTGGAGGTGAGGTGGCCCCAGAGCAGAGCAGAGGGGACAATGCCCTCCCTTGCCCGGCTGGCCATGCTGTCCCTGATGCCCCCAGGACACGCTTGGCCCTCCTGGCTGCCAGGGCACTGCTGCCTCATGTTCAACTTGCCATGGAGCAGGACCCCAGGGCCCTTTCCATGGCACTGCTCTCCAGCCTCTCATCCCCCAGTCTGTCTGTACATCCAGGGTTGCCCCATCCCAGGTGCAGAATCTGGCACCACCCCTTGTTGAACATACTTGGCAGTTGCCCATCTCCCTAATCTGTCCGGGTCTCTCTGCAGAGCCTCCCTCCCTTGGAGGGTGTCAACAGCTCCTCCTGGTTTTGTATCACCTGGGAACATGCTTCGTGTCCCTTCCAGTCCTGAGTCCAAGCCATGTATGAAGATGTCAAAGAGCACAGGGCTGAGGGTGGAGCCCTGGGGGACCCCCCTAGTGACAGGTCCCCAGTCTGACACCACCCCATTCACTGTAACCCTTTGTGCCCAACCCATCAGCCAGTTCTCACTCTTCCCATGATGTGTTTGTCCAGCTGTGAGCTGGACGCTTTGTCCAGAAGGATCCAGTGAGAGATCGCAATGAAAGCTTTACTGAAATCCAAATAGATCACATCAACTGGCTTCCTTTGATCAGCTCTGTGGATTACCCTGTCATAAAAGGCAGACTTAATAAGCAGGACTTTCCTCTTACGAAGCTCTGCTGGATGTAACCAAGGACTGCATTGTCTTTCAGGTGTTTTTCAACACCTCCCAGTATATAATCTTCTCCATAACTTTACAGCTCTTTGAAGATTCTTGGATGAATCCTAACAGGCCCCATAGATTTGCAGGGATCCAGACTGAGCTGGGAGGGTTGACTGGGAGTTGATCATTCTCACACTCATGGTCCTCCAGCTCTACTCACAGACACAGGCATGTTTTGGTACAGCTGCCTTTCTTCTTCTAACCTTCTCACGTCCAAGGGAATATGATCTTGGGTTTTATCCGAAGTAAACAATATATTTGCATTATGTAGCAAAAAAGAGAGCACTACTCCTAATTTCAGGGTTCATCATTTTAAAGGCATGGCCATTTAATCAATGTATCAGTCAGGCTACTGCTTCTTATAAGGGCACTTTGGTGTCATTTTACTGCTTAATGAGGCTACACACTAAAAAATAAAACCCTTGAAGAAAGACGTATCAACTCTATTTTTCAGATGATTTCTTATCACAAACACGGTTTCATAGCTGTTGACTATGCAAACAGATATTTGTATAGTCTATAGAGACAATATTATCTCTGAAAACTGGCAACTATCCCAGACAGTAAATTTAAAACAAAGGCTTTATGTTGCAAGAACACCAAACAGTTCATATTTTCATCTGAAGTTTAAAGATTGGAATTGAAAACCTGTACCTTTTAAAAAGTACCTCTTAAGAGTAATAAACCAGCAATATATGGAGTGCAAAACATAACTCTCAGTTTTCTTCTAGCTTGCTGTCTTGTAACAGAAACAACAACAAACACAACCCACACAACTCAGTTCCTGGCATCGTCATGGACACTCAAGAGACCAATCTCCCTGCCATATTCCTTTGACTAGTACGTATCATGGATGATACTGTGAACAAAGTGTTAGCTCACAGGTGCTGGAGCATTAATAGCTGCATGCAGGAGAATTGGACATTTCTCCAATCTGCTCCAGGACAGTGCTCTAGCCCAAAATCAACACTACATATTTCATGCTCATGCACTGCTCTAGTTATTTATATGAATCTTCAGCAGTTCAGCAAGGTAAATTTAACCAGTAAGAGTAAATTCAAATAGAACTACAAAAGAAATAAGGATGGTTTCAGCACACATCTAATTATTCCCAGTCCTCTCTTCAAAGGCTTGTCTCCAAAAATACCTAATTGAAGACCTCCATACAGCCTTAAAGCTTAGGGATGTATTATTTAAATAGTATATACAGTCTACTGTATTTTTCCCGCTAATAAAAATATCCATCCCTTTATTTTTTCCAGAAGCTTACAGATAATCCTATTAGATCCCAACTCACTTTAATATGCTCTGCTCCCAAACATGAAGCATTGCCAAGGCCACTCATCTCTCCAAATCTAAAATATTTAAAAGTTGTTATCAAAACACAATACCACAGCAGCTAGCAAAGCAACTCCTCCAATGTTAATCTTCACACCTCACTTTCTTCTTCAACATAAAATTAAGTTTCCACTCACGATTTTTGATATTTGACAGAAGAATGGATTTGATGCATGCAATTTTTATGAAAAGCTTATTTTGTTAAATAACAACAAATTGTGCACTGGACACTGGTCTTTTTGCTCAGTTGAAAAACGTTTTCCAGCTCTTTTTTTACCAAATTTAATGTACTGTTCCAGATGCAAAACCCTTGGAAATGTCATGTAAGGACAAAAAGATTGATTTGCCCTGGGTGACAATTCACTTGGCATGCAGAACACTACTTACTAATCTACCAAATAATTTTCTACTAAGCTCATGCATTTTCTTGGGTAACTTACAGATACCCATTTCTGCAGAGCGTATGTGATGTTTTCTTGGTCTCTTTTACAGCTCAAATCCCCACACCCTCCTGAACTTTGAGTTGAAAATTACAGGTAAGGAGGAAAAAAAGGAATTAATGATGGACTTACCTACTTGCAGCGGTAAAGAATGTATGACTATCAATAATTTAACAGCAGCATCTCCACATATACAGGACTACAAATTTCTGTTTATCTCAGCAAGTGTCATTAGTTATACAGCAGATTTTCTTTTCATTTTTGAGTTTCTTTCTTTCTGACAGATCACAAACTACATTACAACCAGTAATCTGAAAAGCGTGTTTCAGCTAGAAAGAAGCTGAAAGGATAACAGGTGAGCAGCTTCTGTTCATGACAATAAAGGAAAAGGTTGAAAAACTCCAACTAAGAACACTGTAGCTGACCATTACTCTTTCAAAGACACCACAAAACACTTGACTGAACAAAGATGTCCCAGCACCCTTAAACATATCATCTGATGGTGCAAAACACACCTCCACGTGCACCTTGAACAGGGTGGTCAATCAGAGGAGTACATGCATCCTAATACATATTACTTCATATTCATTACCTAATAGACAAGAGATTTAAGATACCTCGCATACCTCAGATTAAAAGATGTTTCCATTCCACTTGATTTCCAGGGTTTATAAGCAAGCCCAATAATCTTTAATATAGATCATTAAATTTGGCAGTTTAGCAACCAGTTAGATGTGGTTGTTTTCAGAGATACGCAGCCAAACATGGCAATCCCTGACCAGCAAAACTCCCAATTATGTTTTGGCTTCTGGCACAAAACAAAAATTGTCACTGATATAGTTTTTGTATTTCTAGTGAGAGTTTACCTGAGTAAACACAAGGCCAGCAACCCAGACACAGGGCATATTTAGCCCCTATATCAGGGGTTCCTATATCAGTTGCATACCACTGGTATATAAAACACAAATTGTTTCAAAACCACATAAGAGTCTTACCTTTCTGCACATGGATGATGTCTGGAAAGTTGGCCAAATGCCCCTGATATAGCGCTAACAAATCCATCACAGGATCTAGGTCCTGCCGGGGCTGATCTGCAAAGAGGTCCCCAATGGCATCATAGGCTTCTGCAGTGAAGGCTATGGCTTGGTTGAGGCCAGCTGAAAAGGCCTGCTGGTCCAGCTCAAATGCCTGACTGAGGCACTTGAAGGAGTGCCCCACCTTCTGGTATTCCTTCTTGAAACCAGTGACTTGTTTGCGGGCAAACTCATTGGCTGTGTGATTAAGTTGCAGGGCACTTTCATCCATCTTCTTGGTGAAGGCTTTGAAGCCATCCACCTGGCTTTCCACCTCCTGCAAGTCCAGGCTGGCGCCAGGGCCTGTGGGGACACTGATGGTCAGAAAAAAGTTGGCACCCACCATTTCATCCTTCTCAGCCTTGCGTTTGCCCTGTTTCCAGGCCTTCTCATCCGTGCTGGGACAGGTGAGGAAGTGCTGGAAGGCATCACACTGAGCCAGCACGGGGTGGCTGCACATGTGGTCCATCCACCATGCCAAGCCTTTGCGACGTTTAGAGATGAAGTCCTCCTCGAAGCGGCCAGTGGCCTGCTTCTCTGGCAAGTGGGGCACGGAGATGACAGGGAACTTCTCAGCCAGGCGCCCATAGAGCCAGTCAAAGTGCTTGTAGCGGCGGTGCACCTGCTGCCCAGTGTGGCTGGGCACCAGCTTGTAGGCGATGTAGCTCTTCATGCCCTTGAATTTGGTCTGTTTGGTGGGGTCCTCAATAGAGCACTGGAAGGGGTAGGGGTTCTCTTGCCACTCGGGGCCCCTGGGACCCAGCACCACGCAGAGCTTGTCCCCGTCCTTCACAAAGCCCGACGCCTCACCCAGCACGAAGGCCTCTCCGCCTGACTTGACGAAGGTGGAGAAGCGATTAAGATTGCGGCTCACCGTGGCCGAGCTCTTGGCGGCACCGCCGCCGCCGGGCGGGTGCGGGTGTCCCGGTGGGTGCCCGGCGCCGCGGGGGCCCAGGGACGGTTCGGAGCGGGTGGACAGGCGGTACCGGCCCGAGGCGCCGCCGCCCGCCGCCTCGCAGTCGGGGTAGGAGCTGCCCAGGGCGCCCGGCTCGTCGGCCACCGTGGAGCTGTCGTCCCAGTCATCGTCCCAGTCGTCATCGCTGCCCTGGCTGGGCTGGTAGGAGCCGCCGTAGGGTGGGAAGGGATACCCGGCGGGGGGCGGCTGGAAGGGCTCGGGCGGGGGCTGTTGCGCCGCCGGCTTGAAGGCGGCGGGGGGCGGCAGCGGCTCGAATCCGCCGACGGGGACGTTTGCGTAGCGGGCGGGAGGCGGCGGCTCGGCGGCGGGGGCGCGTATCACCTGCACGTAAGAAGCCGGGAAGAGCCCGCGGTCGCCGCGGCTGTTGACGCCCTCCAGCCACCCCTCGATGTCCTGCTCGCTGCATAGGCTCAGCACCTCGTGCTCCCGCAGCGAGATCTCACCCGGGTTCTCCGACCTGAAGTCGTACAGCGCCCGCGCCCGCAGCGCCATCGCCGCCCCCCGGCGCGCTCCCTGTGCCGCCGCAACTCACCGCGTCGCACTGGCGGGGCTGCAGCACCAGAGTGCCGCCGCCCTCGGGCTCCTCGTCCCGTCGGCGGCCTGCCCGGTGGCCGCTCCCGGTGCCGCTCCCGGAGCGGACGCGGGGCCGGGCCGGGCCGTCCCACGTCGCCAGTTGCGCTAATCCAGAGCCGAGCGGCAGGGTGGAGCAGCCGAGCGCAGAGCGGCCGCCCCCATCGATGGCCCCCCCCGCTACGCCCCCTGCCGGCCGCGGGGCCGGGGGGTCCTCGTCGAGCGCGTCCCGCGTCCCCGGCGCTCGGGCCCGCTGTCTCCTGGCCCGGCCGGGCCTCCGCCACTCGATCGCCGCCGGCTCCTCCCGACCCCTCGAAGGCGCGTCAGCGCTTCCCTGCGTCCGTCTGGAAAGTTTCCCGAGCCCTCGGGTCTCCTCCCCGCGCTCCGTTGCCGCCGCCGCGGGAGCTGCGCCACGCGGATGCTGGGCGGCCGCGCTAATGCTGCTGGCGCTCCCCCGGCTTCCTGCTGCGGCCAGAGAAAAAGAATGTTAGGGTCCGTTTTGCTCGTGGATAAATGTATTTTAGCATTCGCGAATAATGTAGCCATGCCACTGATGTTGGTTTTCTGTGGAACAGCCTCAGTCCGGTCGAGGTGCTTTTTTCTCTGCGTGGTTATTCCCCACCTGTTCCTCCTGGTTCTCTGTTGTGTAGTCATATGGGTCCCGTCCCCTTAGTCATCACCTCTCTTTCGATCCCTAAGTACACGTTTCTCTCAAAATTTTTACCTGTTCACAAGTAATTAGTTTTTCAGAAGAGATCTTCAAGTTTCTGGTCCCCAGTTCTTCATGTTTTCCTACTAGCACCTGGATATCTAGCTTATTTCTGTGCCATAGTTTAGGGAGTATCTTATTTCATAGATCTTTGTGTCAAATAATTTGTCTTCACCTGGGAGCGATTCACTGGAATGCTACAAGACCCATTATTTCCTTTCATTGCTGGTTTTAGTGTTGATACCTGGGGTTTACTTTTTACACTTTTTCTTTGGACCTTCATTTTCTCCAAAATTAGTACAGATATTATCACAGTACCTTCCTGTTACTGCTGCTCAATTTGTCTACTCAAGTTTTTTGTTTGTTTGTTTTGTCGTTGTTGTTGTTTGTTTGTTTTGTGGTTTGTTTTTTTTTTAATATCTATTTCAGCTCACCCCAGTCCAGCATGTTAGCCTCAAACTCCTTTAATGCTTAAATCTGGAAGCCTGTTTTAATTAGTGAGTACGGTACCCAAAACACCATGTAATTCACCACGCAACCAGCTCCTCAGTCACCTACCCGGTGGAACACATCTGTGTTGCAGCAAGCTTACAGAGAGCAATTCTGAGTATCTACAGCAGCGCCAAGGTGAGTAGCATCAGTTGTCTCCTGAGAGAGAGCTGGCACCTGGTAGAAACACCCTGACCTGGCCTGGCCATGATCACTCACCCCCAACGAGGAGGCCCTGAGGAGACCCTCAAGCCCTGCATCAGCACCTGTTAGTGCTCTTAGAACGACCAAAGCTCTTTTTCTGTCAGTCAGCGTTCTGCCCCTGCAGCTGGTGCACCATCAAGTGTCTGCCTTTCACACAGGTCCAGTTCTCTTATGCAAAACCCAGAGACTTGGGTTGGCCCACAGCCCACCATGCAGCTCTCCACCCACGTGGCCAAATTGGAGTAAGGACTAAAACCCCAGCAGGAGATAGATTTGGATCAGCTTGACTTTGGTTTTGGATTTCATCCCAAATTCTGACTACTGCAGGTCAAGATAAGTGATTGGGATTTTGTAGTCCTTCCAAAGTTACTGCTAATGTTGATCTGGGAAATCTTGTGCATTCATGTGAATGCTCACAGGTTAAACTACAAAAGAACAGCCCTTGATCTGCCTTCTCTATACTACTTATTGCATTATAGATATATATTTGACTGCACCTGATCCAACTCCTTTCCTAAACTTTTCACTCCTATTCATCTAAATTTCAGTGTTCTTAATGATTAGTGTTGTTTTCTCTGAATAGATGAAATTCTTTTTTGTCACATAGAGTGAATGGTACTAGACATGATGCTGACCAACTTGATTTGTTTTAAATAGATATTTAATATTTGCTCTCATTGGACAACCTGGAGTGACAAGCAGATGCCTTCCACAGGTGCAAAGCTGGTTCAGGAATGGGATTTTCCTGCTCCAAGTTGTCCTGCTGACAGTGCCTGTCAGGCTGTGGCTGTCAAAGCCAGAGCAGGACAAAGGGACAACTTTGAGCTGGGCATCTGTCTTACTTCCTTAGGTCTGGTGGAGGTGGCAGCTGTCATACCTCCTCCTGCTCCCCTCAGTGCTTTTGGCCTGATTTTTCTCTAGTAAGTATTGGCTTGATGTTTGCATCTCAGATGAACAGAAGCAAGGGTGTCAAGTCCAACAGGGACAAAAACTGCTACTAGGAGAATTTGAAGGTGTAAGATCTACAAAGCTAATGAAAATATTTATTAATTACATATGTGTAATTTTTAAAGCAGTTATTCTCTAACATTTTTCAGTTTTATCTGAAGACTTTAACAAAAATTATGTGACATTGAGTCATGGTTTTTCCAGCACTAATGCCTTCAATAAGGCAAAAATATGAAAGGAAAATGTGTGCTATGTTATTTTCCTAGTGATCAAAACTGCAAAGAAAATTTGGAACAATAAAAAGGTTGCAAATGACGTTTTCCATCCTTTCCCACCAGTGAGCCAACTCTGATTTCCACAGTGCTAAGGCACTCGGTTGTGGATATTATAAATGACATTTTAAAACCATCCATTATTATTTTCAAGAAAACTAACCAGCAAAATTAGAAGCCATTCTAACAAACATTATTTAAATGATTGAAAAAAACAGCTTCCAAAGCCTTCAATGAGCATCTGCAGTGCCAAGCAGAAGAGCTGGATTTATGGAGCTTTGTTTCTCGTTGTTTGGCCTAGGAGGGACAACAGTTTCAAAGTAAGAATGGTACATAGTGACTTGTAGCATTTTAGGTGCACAAAGCATTCATCTCAATGCTTTGCTTGGTGACGAATTTCTGCCGTCTTCATTGGGAATTGAATTTTCAGAGACAAAGTGAATGTTATTATAAAGACTAATAACGTATAATGCAGTGAAAGTGTCTATTATTTACTGTGTTCCTAGGGACCTGTAATTTGAGGGAGTAAATCTGAAAGCCAGACTAAAACCAAATGCCTACCAAAGACTATATGTGGGATATCTCATTGTATGTGAGTTAGTTGTCTCAAGACACCATTAATATGTGCTAAAAGAGATGTTTGAAAGCAGCATGATTTTTTTGCTGATCAGGTGCAGAAAGTTAGAATTAAAAATTTGGAAACATGTAAACATTTTTGTAAAAATGTATGCATTTAATCCAGCTTGAAATAAGAAAAAGTGAATGAATAGAGACTCTGAACTCAAATGTAGTGGAAGCTTATATTGCCCTGTGTAACTTTTCATTGAAGGTATCAAATCTTGCCATCTTTATTTTTTCACTGTTCCTCTATGCCGTTACTTTGCTGTTTTACTAAGAAAAGCAAAATGAATTTTCATGAGAGAAGAAACTTTGGTGGCACTAAGCCTTTTCTTTATGATGATACTGCTTTGTGGACCCTGGAAAAACCATGTATCATGTGGACACTGAACAATGGTCTGGTAGGAAATAACACTGAATAGTGCTTGGTGCAAGAAAATGGCTACAAATGGGTCAGTTTTTGTCAATGTAGTTTTTAAGAGCAAATTTGGTGAAATGCTTACACAGTATGGGATTTTTTGTGGTTTTGCAATATGTGGTAGCTCTTCGTACTCCCTCATCATAACTACAGCTGAGAGTAATTTTTTAAAACCGTACAGATTGATAATAAATTTCACTTAATAGGGGAATAAACTGTTTTTCTTCCATTTTTATGTCATCTCTGACAGAAAAGTCGTAGTTTGGGTGCCGGGCAGGGCTGCCACTAGAGGGCACAAAATGATTTTAAACAAAAATTGTTTAAACATTTCACTTGCTAAAAGTAAAAAGCTAAAGGCAAGTAAAGACTCTGAACTATCAAATCAATCAGTAAAAAAAAATGCAATAAATTTGACAAAAATGTTATTCTAGTGGTGTTTTTTCAGATTCTGAAACATGAAATATGATTTTATTTGAAATGTTTTATAAAATCTTACTTGAAAACATGAAACAGAGAAATGAAGACTTTAATGTTCTATAAACTGAAATTTACAAAAAGATGCAGTGAGATATAGAAGAAAACAAAATATTTTTCAATCAGAAGCATGAATTAAAAGTTGCATTGCTTTTTTCAAACTAGATTGTGTAAAATTAGAGAAAATTGATCAGAAACACTGAGGTTTTTGCTTTGCCTTTGCAATATGTATTAGCTATCTCAGCCCCAGTCTGTGTAATAGGTGGCTGTTACTCAGTTATTCTCCACTCTCCATTTAATATTACTTGGAATGCATGTCTCCATTTCCTGTCTGAAGGGGTAATGTTTCAAACCATCCAAGCATGCTGGCAGGATAAATCCATCATATATGCAGTTCTTCCGTGCTGTGGCAGGGGTGATATGTGCTAGGTAGACATTCTGACGATGCTGAGTCTCTCCTGGTTATGGACAAATGGGCCCATGCCAACTGCTAGTCCCTTGGCATGTACACAGGCAGAATTTACCTGCTGAATAAAGACTGAGACAGCAAATGAGGATGAATGAGCTTGCTGTACTTTGTCCTGAGCTACATAAGTCCTTGAGGAATAATCTCAATCTTCTGTTTATCAGTCCAATACCTTTAGTGATAACAAGTACTTGATAAAAAGCAAGACTGAGAGCTAAGTGGGTAGCTGATGTTGAGGCCAGCATTATATCTATGTGCCATATAAATGTGGCATGAAAGTAAAGTTATCCCAGGAATAAACCCATTGTATAGGATGAATAAGTCATAGTATAGTGAGAATGAAGAATTGAGCATTCGTTAATTTCCTGCATGCATGTGTCCCTGTCTACATCCAGGACGGAGAAATTGCAGAGAGGACCTCCTTAGCAGGCTTTATACTTGTGTTAACCGTGAGGTGTATCATGGGAAAATAAATGCTAATGGGTTCTAAAAATTCACAGGACTTGGGCTGGAGTTGCTCTGGTCAATCCTGAAGTTGCTATAGTCAGTGCAGAAAGGTGCCTGGCAGAGGCTGGTTGCAGAGTGAAGAACTAGTCACTGGCAGCTTCTCAGTTATACCTGTCAATGGATCAGGATGGATGAGCCTTGTCACTACTTAATGAGTTTTTACTGTCCATCGTTGAATTTTATGAGAGTGACTTCTCAGTCACAGCCTGGAAACCAGGACAAGTGCTCACTAACTTAGGCAACAGACCAGTGTTGGTGGCATTTTGACCATCAAAGTGTCTTTTATTTTCTCAGAGCTTGTGTTTAAGCTGATACAGTGCATTCTGTATCACAAGACAGTGGCATTTACATTAATATATTTACATATTTGGGTGAGATTGTTGTTTTATCTTCAAGGAGAAAAATTTTGTTCATGTTCATACTTGAGGACATGGACTACTCAAAGGATGGCCAAGGAGTTACTCAATTGTCTGTGTCAGCTCAAGTAATGGAGAGGTCTGAGAACCTGAGTGACTGAAAATGACACTATGTTACTCTCTTTTAGTTTCTGTGTTTCGCTGGTCTTGTGGAGAACACAGAGGTCTGCGGCTACTGAGGTGGTGAAGAAGGTGCTTGCTGTGCTTGCTTAGGGCCATGTATTTGTGAGAAAGTGAATGGCATGAATTCCATGAAGCACGGGCAGTGCAGCCTGGTGCTTCCTTGTTTTGAACATTTGTTTTAGGAGGGAGTTCAATGCAGAGATGTATTGGGCATCCCGTACCATTAGTAAGATCTTAAGAGATTATAATTTGCTGAGAGAAACAGTGTCTGGTTTTCTGTATGCATTTACAATGTTTATTGGTACCCATAAATACAGACCTGTGCTCATATAAGCAGAATTATCCAAGTATAAAATACAGTGTTATAAAAGGGCATGTAAAAGTAGAAATGGAATAAAAAAGAAGTTGGTAGCAAGCAATACCAATTGATACGAGAAAAAGCTCAAAGTATATTAAAAATTATATTGTCAGTAGGAGGTCAGGACTTACTCAACAAGAAACAGAATCGTAGCAATAGTTTAGTGAGTAGGAAACAAAGATGGCAAAATTACCAGTGATGATACAGGTATTAAATATGTTCAAAGTTATTCAATATGTATTTCTGCCCTATGTGGAAAAATTATGCTTACAGTTTTTCATGTTGGTGAATTCCTTTGTGTTCTATTAGTAGCTAATAAGAGTGTTTAGTAGTAAGCATTATGCTTTTATATCTTTGTAACTCATAAAAGCAGAATAGTAGAAAGACAGTCCTAAGACCTGTCCAGAGTATTAGTTTTAGGATAAAATTATCACTGAGCAAATCTCAGAGGACTGGGGAAAACGTGTTCTTTGTAGGCCATGATGATTATTAACACTTGAACAACTGAAGGAGTGGTGTGATGAGTTTTCCATCAACTGAAGTCTTTAAATAAAGATTTGATCTCTTACTTAAATATGTGTTCTTTTTCAAACATATTAAGGGCTGGCTTCATGAGGAAGTTATCAAGTGAGATAATGTGCATTCTGTTCAGGATGTCACACTAGGGATCATCACTGATCCTTCTGACCTTTAAATCTGGAATAAAATAAGTCTAGAAACCTTATCTGTCTCAACACTGTAGCCATTTTAGACTGAGGTTTCTAAAGGTTTAAGATAGATATTGCTATGGTTATTATGATAGGGTCTAGAGTTCATATTTCTTCACTTAGTTGTCTCATAGTCTCCTAATCTGTATTGAGTCTCTCAGTTTAATTCTAGGATCAAGTCCTGAGGCTCCATATATACATTAAGGCAGAGACTGTATTTATGGTGTGTCTTGTACAGTACATACTAATCATGCCACCAGTGCTTGGGTAATTGTGGTAAAGTTGCAAAATATAATTGAATTGCTATTAAAATGCATACAGCTGTCACCAGAGCAGGTAGCTTATGAGCTTCTGTCTGCCTTGTAAGACAGAGTACAAGAATTATGTTTTTATTAGTCACACTCTGCTCTGAAAATCATTCCCCTTAATTAATTTTTCATTATAGCTATGATCAATGGCATCATTTTTAGTTAAGAGTTGGACTTATTTAAACCCAGCATCCAAATTCCAAATTAGCTTATTCACAGACACAAGCCATGCCTGCTCTTCGTGCTTACTCCAGAGTGCTACTATGATGTCTGTGGAACAGATGACTCCTGTGTCCAGGCTGAGAGAAGAATGGTATATCCTGGAAAATGAGGAGTGGAACTAAAAATAAAGGAGTTAGTGCCATTGAAACCCAAAACATTCTCAGATCCCATCTTACCTCTTGTGGGAAGTCCGACACACACAGAGAACTACTCATGTGGCCCCTCTGGGCATCTGAATCAGCTGCAGGACCAGCCAGCTTCTATTCCTGGTACTGTGGTGGTAGAGTGAAGGGTTCTAGCCAGCCCTGGAGGCTGCACATCGGCACCTGAGTTAGGAAGTCTTGCTTTAACTCCGTGCAGAGCCAGTGAGAGAGACAACTGCACAAGTTAACTAGTTTATACTGATTTAGTAAACCAGTTTGATCTGATGAGGACTTGACTAGAAATTTTGGTGTGGCTAGTTCAGGCAGGGCACTCCCACTTTCATCCCCATGTCATCCAACTCTGCTAAGAACAAATGAAACTTTTGGAGATTCTGACATGCTATCTGCTTACATGATGGAATGTACAATTAATAGATAAGGAAATTGAAGAGATGTGCAATTGGAAAGAAGTGTAGCTGAAAATAGTAGCTGGAGATACTCTTTCAGCCTAGCATACCAAGGGTTCAGTCCATGTACATGTTCCTTTTCTATGAACAATCAAAAATTTTCAAAGTAATTTTGAAATGTCTTTGTCAGCCCCTAAAAATGCTTATGTGGATTTGCTGGAAACAGTGTGGTAACACAGACATGCTCTCTCTGAGCAGTGCTCACACTGTGTCAAGGCCTTTTCTGCTCCTCACTGTGTCCCACCAGTGAGGAAGCTGGGAGGGGTTACAAGGAGGAGACACAGCAGAGGTATTTGAGTCCAAATGATTACAGGGAAATTCCGTCCTACATGGCATCAAGCTCAGCAGATAAAGACAGGGGAAGAAGGAGGATGGAAGGGACATTTGGAATGATGATATTTGTCTTCCCAGCTCACCATTACATGTGTTGGAACCCTGCTGTCCCGGGGTGGGGGGGGGCTGAACACCTGCCTGCCCATGAAAAGTGGTCAATTAGTCCCTTTTGCTTTGCTTTTGCATGCAGCTTTTGCCTTTCCCACTAAACTGTTTGTATCACAATCTATGAGATGAGTACACTCACTTTTACTCCTCCTATTCTCTCACCCATCCCCTGGCAGGGGATTTAGTGGGTGGCTGGACAGGGCTCAGTTGTCAGCTGGGGTTAAACCACGACTAAATATGTATATATCATGTATGTATGTATGTATGTATGTGCTGCATAGAATCTGAACCACGTAGAGTGTTTCTCCTGCTCCCCATCCTTGCCTGAGACACCTCTGGTGGGCTTCCTTGTTCCTTAGGTAGCTAAGGCCTACCTACCCTGGTTCTACAGTTTTCTGTCTCCTCTTGCACAGGCCTGCCTGCTGTTGCTTCTGTGCCATGTAGCAGAGCTCAGCTGTGGCATCCTTCATCACCAGTGCTCACTGGGGTCAGGGTCAGCCCAAAGCACAGTAAACACACCAAGAAACATAAGAGGAACTGCAAATTATTCTCTATTTGCACCAATTCTATTTGTGCAAGCTGCTGCTAGACATACTTCCCCCTGAAAAGGCTGGCATCAGCGGTATTACCATGTGGCTAAAGAGGGTTAATTTTAAAGCAGATTGATGGGATTTGTGGTGAAAATGCAGCCCACCATGGCACAGACATTAGAAATCTCTGCTCTAACACTAACTTGAATGGGGAGTCCTGAGCTAGAGTGTCATGTTTCTCCTGTCTCTCTTGTTGTCCAAGTGTTTTGTTTTAATAAGGGATGACTTTTCAGCCTGAGCACAGCAGTAGATAGTCTGAGGTTTCTGGGCCTGAGCTGGCACATAGGGACAGTACTTCTGGCTCCAGAGTTAGCACAAGTGGGGCCAGCTCACTGCTGCAATGCATTGTACAGGTGTAACTCCTTAGATTTCTGTGTTCACAGTGTAGGGCTATTGAGCTGCTCTCCTCTGGGTGAGAGGGGCCAGCCACTGTCTCTGGTAGGTGGCAAAACAGAGGTCTGCATCTCTTTCAAACAACAGAAATGTTTTCTATTTTATATATTTTAAATATTTTATATTTTATAATATTTTATAATATTTTATAATATCTAATATTTTCAGAAATATTCCTGCTCACTTAAAAAACCAGTCTTGTATTGTTACTCAGATTGAAAAGGGACGTTTTGATTCCTGGCTATGAAGTAAGGAATGTGAGACCTTCCCCTCTGGGTGGGAGTGTTGCTACCATGATACCCCAGAGATTTCCTTTTCTCTTTTCCAGTGCTGCAGTTAAGTCGTTATTGAGTGACTGGTGGGTATCATTTCAGCCTTCGTTCACTGTATTAGCAGAACTGGACTCTGTAGAGAGCTGTCAAATGCCCTGGGTGCAGCAGAAACTATAAAAAGGCAGCAAGGCAATGAAAGGCATTTTTGGGCTTTCTGCCCACAAGAATCTTATGGAATTTTTTTCTTTCTTTTTACCTTGTTTTTGAAGACTAGTGTCATATTTATACATTTTCTTCTCTATGTAGGCATTTTTCACAGTGCTTAGATTCATGCCTGAAGTCATCTTTATCCATTTGGAGGAGCAGTTTGATCAATTGCAAAGGTAATCCCTCACTGTTGGGAACTGAGAAGGCTCGGTAACACTTGATCTGTGAGGCTTGCACAGGCTTATCACTTATTCTGTGCCAGAATTTTATAGACAGCCAATTTCACTGTTCCTAAGTTAACCACATCAGCATGTCTTAAACCTGTCTTAAGCTGTAGCTGTTCTGAAATCTTTTGTTGATTAATATCTCAGTCTGCTGTCCATGAGCAATATTAGCAGCTTTCTATGTGACATTCAATTCTAATCAGATTATGAAAGTAAAATATCATATAAAATATGTGAGAACGGCTCTTTCCAGATTATTCAGAAACAGTCTGCCAAGTACTTTGAGGGTGATCTTGTAAACACATAAAAATCATCCATCCAAGATCTTTTGATAAATCACCACTAAATAAAAGGAGGGAAGCATTTTTGTATGCTCTTCTTGGTGCTAAAATGCAGGAAATTGGGTGGCAGGTCCATACTTCACTGTGGTCCCAATTACATGAACACTCAGGTGGCAGGTCAGGGGCAGTTCCCATTTACCAGGGAGTAGGGATGTAGGCTTTTGTAAAGATCTGTCTGCAAGAGAAAGTAATGTTTGCCTGGGTCGAACCATGCCATGTCTGGGTCAAGGTGTTCCAATGATTTCTGACTGATGACGTTGTGAGCAAGTATAAACTTGCATGGAGCGATGCAGAGAGACCTGCAATGCAGGACAGTTAGACGTCACATTCTCCCATTCTCCATCCAGTTTTGTGAGGCAGGCCTGTGTACCTAAGCAGGCCTGTGTGTAACCATGGTATTAACATATATACAACAGATGATATGATTTTGGCTGTATGGTCTAATTCCTTGCCAAGTTTCCAGTAGTTTAATCATGATCTAATTTGAAATAATTAAATCAGTTATGTTGTTTTTAGAACATCTGTCTTGTCTATAGGGCTATGAATATCATCACTGCAATCATAGCTAGATTCGTTTTTATAATAACTTGTAAGTTTAAGTGATAAAATTTACAAAACTCTTTGTATACAAAAGTCACCAAAGCAGATTGCCAACTTCTGATCCTGAACACTATCCCAATAGTTGTGCCATAGGGTGGTGTAGAAACCATGGATTTAAGCTTGTACAGGTTTTATAAAGCTGGCATGTAAAGTTTAAATCCAGACCTGTATATAGAATTCAGTTTCTTAAATCCGTGTTACATCTTCTACCAGATTGGTGTTTGATGAAGCATCTAGATGTAGAAATCTAGATCTGATCTTAAGCAAATGTGCAAATTGAACACAGGCAATATAAGGGGAAAAGTGTGGAGTTGAGTGGAAATGCAGGGACGTATGTTTTATATTTGGTTTAGTTTGTTAGAAAACATTACACACTTGTCTTCTGGTATATTAAAAGTATAATTGCATGTGATGGAAATTTACAATTCACACTTTATTCTGCCTTTCTTGTACAAATTCTTGGGAGTTTTAGTGCAATTAATAAGTAAAATACAAGAATTGTATTACCCACTTTTCTAAAATCCGTTGCTTCAAATACCTTGAAGTCTAAAAACAAGTCTAATGTGATTCTTTGTCATAAATGGGCATGTGCAGACATACAAGCTTAGGATTTTCATTTGAAACTAAAGGATCTCTTTAGCTTCAGCCAGTGAGAGCCCAGGTTTTGTTCATCATAGTTTTCTTGTATTCTTAAAACTGTATTTGTATTCAGTTTCACTTGAATGTGTTTTGATTTGTACGAACAGCAGATGGCTGTGATAAAGTGTCTGTATTTAACTTGGCACTTTCCATTCCACATTCCTTTACTATTCATAGCACACCAGTTCTCCAGTACACATAAAAGGAGGCAGTTTGACTTTCAGATGCAGCAACCCTCAAATGTGTGAGTATTTTCAAACCCATAGCATTATTTCTTCTTAATATTGAGAAGACTCCGCACTAGATATAGAAGGTGGATATTGTTTCATCTCCACTACTCTCATGAAATGTGAGACACTGGAACAGAAAATAAAGCTGTGTCTGCAGTAAGGAACCCCTGTATTTAAAATTAGATTCATGTAGAGGCTGTGTTCCTACGGGGAGAGGGGGATTATCATTGGCAGAAAAAAAATGGCTCTTGAAGACAGACTTGTGGGATTTCAGCCTAAATTGTGGCTGGATAATTAAATACTCATCTAATGGATATTTAAATAGTCATCTGATTAAATAAAATTACTACCTAAAATGTGTAAGAAAAAAGGCATTTGTGCAAGGGCAGTGTCTTTTTATTACTGAGGATTCACAAAGAAGAATTTGGTGCTTTTGTAAGCAATTTTTTCTTCAGTTATTATGTTAAACAAAACCAATTTTCTAAAATGTGTTTAAAGGTTTTCTTTCAAATTATATTGACAGAAAGTATAATTTCTATTTCTTGTGTTTCCAAGCAAATAAAGTCAAGCAAATAAATTATTTTTTCTTATAGGTTGAAACATGCACCACACTTCTAAAAAGTAATCTCTTGAGAGTTTTTTGGTATAAAACCTTGAACTTTGGAAAGAGAGATTTTTCTCTTGATGGTATCTTTCACTTCATGTGCTTTTCCAGAGAGTATTTAATCTCAAAAATTAGAAAATGGATTTTTAGTACATAAATTTCCATAATATTCACAACTTATCCATTCCTTCTTCAATGTTTATGACTATGTATGATAAATGCTTATTCCTTAGAAATACAATTCCTGCTACTTAACTCAAAACCGTGCTCTATTTTCAATATGTTATCAAACAGATGGTTTTTCTCCTGCTAAGACTAGCCCAAGTTTGCTACTGATCAAACAGCCTGGGCTTTCAACCTCTGTGTAGGTGGAGGCAAACAATATAACATTTTACATCAAACACTAAAGTCAGCATACAGAAAAACATGTACAAAGAATTTCCTTTAATAAATACAACTACATTCTTACTACACCCAACAGCATTGCATGACTGATACTATTTTGTTACATTAAGAATGATTTTATCTCACCGATAACTATGGACATGGTTCTAATTCTTTTCCACTGAGTTCTTCATTTCAACAACCAAAATGCCATCGTGGCAGAAAAGTGCAGACAAGTCTTTGTTCTCCACTCCATCAGGTAATTTGTATTGTCTGGTGAAGCTTCTGGATATGAAACCATGTTCATCCATCCTGGGTCCGTGCTGAGCTTTAATCAGCAGCCAGCCTTCGAAAGTCTGGATAATGACATCTTCGGGGCGGAACTGCACAACATCCAGCAAGACCCGAAAGCGTGTGCTTTCCTCCTCCTGGCCGCTCTTTCCGGCCCCGGCTGTGCTTTCTGTGGTGCACCTTTGGTTGCTCAGTGCAGTGGTGGCAGGGCCCGGCAAAGCATATAAAAGGTGGTTCAGTTTGTGTGCTTCCAGCTCTTGGTCAACAAACAGCTCCTGGTAGCGTACAGGAGTTTCCACCCAGTGTCTTATGACAGCTTCTGCCATTGCTGAGGCAGAAGGATCAGCTGCTACTCCTGCTGTGCCGGGAAGCTGCAGAGTCAGACTGAGCTCTTCCCGCCTCGTGTCTTACCCACAGACCAGTCTATCAGTTGATGTTGTCTTTCACTTTTAGAACAGGCAGAGCTTAACATTTAATACAGTGGCCTGTGTTCCAGTGCTGTGAGACTTGTTTCATCTTTTATCCACTAACAATAGAGCACTATTTATAGCGCTGCAGTCTTGACTGGCTTCAACACATGCACGGCTTTCATGTAAGAGTGGTAAAAGCAAAACTTTAATACACCTCTTCTTATTGCAATATTGTGCTGTTTATAATTATGAATAATGATTACAGAAATAATGTGAAAGATTTTTTTTAATTTAAATAGAAGTTCAATACTTTTGCTTTTCCAGGAGATACGTGACAGTAAGTACAAACTTTGTATTTCTTCTAATTGAAGCATGGAGCTAGTGAGGGAAGAGGTTTAATTACCTTGGGAGCAGGAATGCCACAGATTTCAGGTTAGTTAAAGAAAGCAAGTGCATTGGACATTTTTGTAGAAGCCATGCATAGGTGAAATTTGGGCATAGTACCTCAGGACACGATGTTACTGGTGGGAGGAGGGAACCATCTCTGCCCAAAAAGGGAGAGCCTGAAGGGCTGAATTGCAATCTTAGTGACCTCCAAACACAGGAGAGACATCTCCAGCGTGTCAGGGAGTCAGACACGAGAGTGCAGAGAGAACTACAATGAAAGCTCGTGTTTCAGAGCTTCCAGAAGATAGTAATTTTCCCCAGCAGCATAGTAAAGACAATTCTAAATCCCTAATGCTATCAGTCCCAGTAATCTTCATCTTCTGTTGCTTAACAGCTTGAACCTGTGATTTCATCTACTACATGTGTCTACAAAGCAGGACTGATGACCTCTAAGTCTCTCTGAGGTGTAATTAGGGAATCACAAAATGTTTGGGAATGGAAGTGACCTCTGGAGATCATCTAGACCAACCCCTCTGCTAAATCAGATTCACCTAGAACAAGTTGCACAGGATCACATCCAGGAGGGTTTCAAATATCTCCAGAGAAGGAGCTTCTACAACCTCTGGCTTGTAATCTTCTTGCTACTCTATAATTGCAGGGCAGAAAATGCCTACAAAGGTCAATAGTTTAACAAGAGCTAAGAGAAAAGTGCAATAAAGAGGGAAAATAATTTCTAAATTTTAATATGTTTGCTAGAAAATTACTCTAGCTTAGCTTGGTGATATAAAGCAGAATGTGTTATGGCAACTGATGGCGAAGATTTTTTTATTTGATTTGTTAGTGCAGTAAGAGTTGCCTTAGTGGTAGAAATAATCAAATAAGATACTTCTATTCCTTCTTGTTTGGCTATTGTTGTTCCGAGTTGTGTCTCTGTCTTGTCCTTACACGTTCCATTACCATAGTTAATATGGGATCTTTGGTTACTAATGGAGTGATGAGGAAAGAGGCAATTAAACTTCAATCCTTACTAGATATTGACTTCTTTATTGCATTAATAGCAGGGCAGGATTACCATATATATGTGTAATTAAAGCTTGAAGGCTGCCATTTTATTTAAACTTAGAAAGGCTGCGTTGGAAGGTAAGGAAATTTTCAAAAGTTCAAGATAACTTACATTAATGCCAACTGTTAAATTGAATATTGTGAGAGAGGAGTATTGTGAGTAAGGAGAGTTAGTCTACTGTAACTATTGGTTCTTCTGCTGTTAAAATGTCCTCCAGAAATAATTTAAAAATGCAATTCTGAATGTATGACTGACTAAAATAGTGATAAAACCAACTTGGAGCACTGCCTGTTATCTGTTCAGCAGCTTTTTTCTCTTTTGCTAGCAAATGATTCACTTGATGAGGAAACTTTAACCCTGAGGTGAAGCAGTATACCTGGCCAATTGTGATTTTATGCTTATACAGATTGCTGAAAGCTATTGCTGTCCCTAATTAATTCTGTGATAATAGCCTGAGTTGTTTTACTTCAGTATTGCACTTCATTAATAAATGTACTGTACAGGAATATCACTTTTAAATTGTGTTTTATTTATTCCCATTATCTCTGGAAAAAGATACACTTGCCCATAGTTACACTTCAAATGAAAACAGAAGTCACCATGTCACAGCAAGTCACTATGGGTCAGCTGTATCTATTCCCAGAAACAGCTGTGTTAGTCTTTCAAATGTCTGTGTTAAGCATACTTGAAACTGTCTGGTTTAATTAACATGAAAGACGCTTTGAATACCCTTTAAATTCATGCAAAATGCTGCAGAAAGTTATCGAATCCCTTTTTACTCTGTAGGACAAGAAATTAGAAAGATTTTGATAACGAAGCCATGGAGCCTATTTCTGCTTTCCCATCCTGCCCTCATCTCTGTTTAGTCCCTTCTCTCAGTTTGTCACCTATGGGCTCATGAATTAGCACAATGCTTCTTATCTCTTTGTTACTAACATGGGGAATATGCCAAGTGGAACACAGCTTTCATTTTTGGCTTTCAAATTTAAACATAGATGCAGTGCTGCAACGCTGAGGCACTTCTGATGCTTATGGTGCCGTACTCTTCAAATGCCTATAGCAGGATTCGGTCCAGCAATATGTTTTAATAACAGTTGATTACCGTGGTGTTTTTAAACCTTCAGAGCTGATTCGACAGGAGCAGGAACGATGTCCTAAATCACCAGCTCGGTGCCTCAGGTTTTGTTTCCCGATTTTACCGTGCCTGCCAAGGCCTCTCTCCGTGCTGCCCAGCGGGTAGGAGCCCGCCGGCTGCCCTGGGAAAGTACCGGCGAGCTGCCCTTCCGAAGCAGCAGCCCGGCAGCTCGGCAGCCCACGCCGCCCCTCGCTGCCCGCCCGTTTTCCTGGTGCCCGTCTCCTCCCGCGGGTTTCCCAGGACGGCGCCGGACCCGCGGGGCACAGCGACATCTCCTGGCGGGGCTGGGCCGCGGCGACAGCGCGGGGACAGCGCTGTCACGGGCACCGCCACCCTCCTGCCCGCCCCGCCCGGCCGCGGCCTCTGCGGCAGGAAACGCAAGATAAAAGCTATAAACTCTTTCACGCTGATATAAACTACTTTCTCGCTTCACAGAGCATCCTCACATTTGCAGCCTTTCACGCCGTTCTGTCTGTGGAAATCCACTGCCTTGGGCACTCCTGCAGCAGTGCCTGCCAGCACCTAAAAGCGGCAGTGTCCTGTGTCAGTCCCCTGCCCTGTTGCCCCCAGGCACTTTTGCAGGGTCTCCCTAGGTCGTGGGCTTTGCTCAAATGCATAAGCCAACCACAGGCTTTTTCCACTGTCACCGCACAAGCCGTTCACACCCACTGTCCCCATGCCTGTCAGCATGCTGGTGACACCCTGAGGCTGCAGCTCAGAGGCAGGCAGCCTCATGTTCTCTTTACTGTCCCACTTTTTCTGGAGCACTGATCCCAGCTACTGGGTGAGAGTTCTTATGGCAAAGAAATCCTTCTGCTTGTACCGAAGGGAGAATTTCCATTGCCACAGTCAACAGTATGAGCTGGCCTTCAGTAAGGCCAGGTGCCAGGTCCTGCATTTAGTTCACAACAATCCCAGGCAGTGCTACCGGCTAGGGAAAGAGTGGCTGCCAAGGGAGGTGGTGCAGTCACCATCCCTGGGAGGGTTCAAGAAACAACTGGATGTGGTATTTGGTGCTGTAGTCTAGTTGATAAGGTGGTGTTCAATCAGAGGTTGGAGTCGATGATCTTCGAGGTCTTTTCCAACCTTAATGATTCTGTGATTCTCAGTATTTTGGAAGGGGGTGGCGGAAAAAATATTTGATTTTTTTGCATCCTGGGCTGCATCCAAAGCAGCATGGCTGCAGGTTGAGAGAGGGGATTCTGCCCCTCTGCCTGCGGTGCTGCATCCAGCTCTGAGGTCCTCAGCATGAAAAGGGCATAGAGCTGTTGGAGTGGGTCTAGAGGAGGGACAGCAAGATGATCATAAGGCTGGAGAACCTCTCCTGTAGAGACAGGCTGAGACAGTTGAGGAGCTGGGGTTTTTCATCCTGGAGAAGAGAAGACTCCAGGGACACCTTATTGGGCCCTTCCAGTGTGTAAACAGCGCTTACGAGAGAGCTGGTGAGGTATTTTTGAAAAGCACATGTAGTGATAGGACAAGAGGGAATGGCTTTAAACGGAAAGACAGTAGGTTTAGATTAGATATTTGAAAGGAATTCATTACTGTGCAGGTTGTGAAACACTGGAACAGGTTGTCTGGAGAAGTCGTGGATGCTTCACCCTGGAAGTGTTCAAGGCAGATTGAATGGGGCTTTGAACAACCTGATTTAGTGGGTGGCATCCCTGCCCATGGCAGGGAGCTTAGAACTAGATGATATTTAATGTTTCTTTCAACCCAAACCTTTCTATGACTCTTTGATGCTATTAAATATATAAAGTAGACATCCTGGTAAAGCTGTATTTTAAATTGCAAAAATCAAAGGTGCAAAAAATCATGAGAGTAACACATTTTTGATGCGTTTCTTAAATAAATACAGGTTCATCCTGCTTGACACAACTTTAAAATAGTAGATTGCCCTGTCACAATCCTCTGTGTCCTTCATTCCCCAAAGAGAAATTTGTATTTCAACTACCATTGAAATTCAGTAGCTGCTGAAAGGGGAAAATGTGAAAAGGCTGGCAGGCTGAATTGAACAAAAACTCTTATAGAAGAAGCTAACAGGCTAAATTCACATCAGAGCCATGTAATTATCCAAATGAATCCAAATGAAGCACTGCAGTTACTTTTACCAAAGCACCCTGGGATGCCACTCATGATCTATTTCACGTGTCATTCAAAAGAGATAGTGTCACTCCAGACTTTGCAATACATATGAAATGAAAGAAAAAGTAGGACTTCCTGGGTTTTACCAGTGCTCTGTTATGCCCAATAGGGAAATACAAGCTTTGTGGTGGTACCAAAGAGTTAGATAGTAAAACAAAATGTATGTGACAATGTAACATGGGGTGATACATATGAAAACTTCATGGTAAAGAGCAATTTTCCACATGGTATTTAATATATTTTTTAAGAGTGAGAAGAATACCATCTCTTACTTCCATCACTTTAAATCCACTTTGCTCCTTAAAGCGATGAGCTGTCTTTATAGCTGATGGTTAGATCTGGATCTGTGTAAGTGCTGAAGAAATCAGCAATGTAACCACAAGTCCTGCAAGTCCCTAACCAGCAGATACTAAGTGTTCTGTTTTCAATAAATATGGAGGGATTTTTTTTTAGTAATGTGTCATTCCAATCACATGGTGTTTATATTGGTCAGTGAAATACAACATAACTCTTTCTGCAGCAAGACTTCACGCTGTGGTACAAAAATTCTTGCAAGTAGTAAAGACTGTGTTGTTGCATAGCCAGCTTTAATGAAGGGAGACTTCTGTTTGTGGGTCATGTCCTTCAAAACCTGGAAAAGGCTGGATCTGCTCAATCTCTTGGAAAATCTCTCCAGGGCACTGATGCTCTCTTGTAACTTATGGGCCTTAAGAAGTGGAAAACTAATCCCAGCTTTTGCACTAAGAACCAAGAGTTTGCTGATTTGTTAGGAAGTATTCTAACATATATAAGTAATCATGGAATGGGCTATCATTTTGACACAATGCAACCACTACGACAAGATTGGTTTTTCTTGACATGTTGAGATGATTGAAGAGCAGATGAAGGACGAGGATGAAGCAGATAAGGGTTGACAGGACTGCAGCAGCTGCTGTTGGAGCAACAACTTTACAGAACAGTTAAGGAATGAAATACAACATGTATATAACAATGATTTTAAAATTTCATGTTACTATAAAAGTTACTTTAAAGTGATGTCATGCAACTCCACACAAAACTGCTTTGTTATTCACATGGCTTGTTTCTAAATATTTGTTTGTATGTTGCAGACAAATGTATCTCTGCCTGACAAATTATGAGGAATTCCTATAGAAAGCAAACTCTTTAGAGTGATAATAATCTGTTCAATTCTTGCAGACAAAACAGTAGAGAGGAAATGAACAATTAAAAGAGAATAATGTGCCTTAGGGGGTCGAAAGCTCTGTTTTGCTATTGAAAGTCAGGATCCAAAGCACTCTTGCTATAGAAAGTCTTAGTTTTCACCAGTTAAAAATCAACTAGTGTTCCAAGAATACCAATTTTCAGGTTTCCTCCTCTTCTGCCTCACTGAGGGTTTTACTTGAGACTTGATAGGAATAACTCAAGGCAATGATGTACAGTAAGACTCGTGTATTCATTTTGGACCTCTTAAAATTTCATAGCTAGTGCTGACATGCATATTTAAGGTGTGAAACCCCTATCCATGGGAACATCTTCAGCTGTGCATGTTTTCATGTGGACCACTTTAGTAAAAATAATACAAGTACTGAAAATCTCGCCTATCTGGAAGTAGCAAAATTTATGCTCTTTAAAATTATGTATTTTATAGGTCCTACATTACACATAAAACATGCTAACATGTAATTAGCACAAAACACGCATTATTTCTTTTTGGGTTTTATGTTTGCTTGTTTCTTTTTCCTAAGAACAAAGTGAAGATATATGGTGTATGGATCCTTTGGATATATTTGTTAAAGTAATTGCTTACCAGAATATATTGAACTTAGTAAATGAATTTTGAGATTTAAGTTCTGTGTTCAAAGAATCCCTTTAAACTCGGCTGAGAATTCATTGAGGCTGTGTCAACATGTTGGTCTGGAAGGTGACTGGCTGCTGATCCTAGGGTAGAAGTACTTCATCCAGAAAGTCTTTAAAAATAAACTACTGGGATTTGTGAAGGATTTACAGGAAGAGTTTGCTGTGGTTAGTGAACAATTCCTTTCTGGAATGACATAAATATGTTGTTTGATATCAGTGTACCCTGGGAATTAACTGCTGTGTCAAGCATCTTTAGCTGACAAGGAGCAGCTGGAGACTGACGGGGTAAGTAATGAGAGTGGAAGGTTTATCCGAAGATCTCAAATTTAGAGTGACTGATAGGGAATTTATGGTGCCTCAAGGCCATTTTCTTCATATGGTGACTTAGTGGATAATATGAAATTCCAGTCTTGGAAGGAAAACGAATAATTCATTGGCAAAAATACTATCTCACCTTGCTTCTCCATATGGTAAAAGCCAACAAAAATCTGGCTCCTATGTCAGAACTGTTATTTCCTTTAGTGTTGGAATTAGAACAATAGTCTCATATTGTCCTAATTTCCTGACTTTGGCAATGCCAGGAAGGCTGCAGATGTGGTAAAATCTGCTGCTAGAAATCCTTTTCTGTAGATAGTTTTCAGTTAACTATGAGGAACAAATTCTGATATATGAACTACATAATCCTTTATCTTTACTGGACTTGCAGTTAAGTGTGTATCAGTGCAGAATTTACATCCTTAATCTTAACACTATCATCCATACTACTTCTGAAAGTACATTTTCTTTCCTGGTATTCATTCATCTCAGAAGACAGAACTTGGCCAGACTTTTCTTTTAAGATTACCAATTCATTTACTGTGAACCTTGATTTGCAGGACACGGATAGGTAGGTTATTCCACATACAAGAGTCATGAATGCTTTAAAGGGGTGTTAGATCTGAAATTTGGAACTCTTTTTCTCCTCTCTCTTATTTGACCTTCTGTTTATACATGTTAGAATTTAAAAAATCTAAGAACGTTTTCTATCGTGCTTTGTACACCTGCTTATTTGCAGACCACATGCCACATATGTTGGAAAAAAATTGGAGATTTATTTTTCTTCATAAAAAAGCCTTTGTATCATGTAAAATACTTGCAGAATCTCACTCAGTCTTTGCCATACCCTCTAAGCAAAGATCTCTGTACATGTAAGCATTAATTTAACATGACCAGAAACCTGGTTAGTTGGTACGGTAGCACTTTCTTTCCATTACTACAATACTTTCCTCCCAACACATAATTGTCAATACAGCTACTTTTATAGCTTGGATCAGAACTGCTGTGAAAATCTGTTGCTTCTATGTTGTTTTACTGAAGGTCAGAAGATCCTTAATTAAACTTTATTTTGCTAAGGTTTATGTTTACATAGCATGCTCTGCAAGAAATAAAATGTTTGTAGTGAGATCATGAGAGAACAATAATATTTATAAAGGCAGATTAAACTCACATATTATAGAAACCATTTTATTTCCACAGTAGAAGCTTTCTTCCATATTAATCTTTGCTGTACCAAGGAGGTAAAATAAGTCTATGCAGGCTAATGAGGTAGTTCTGTAGACAAAGATTAGTAATTAGGAATTAGTACAACTACACTTGAATGTGATTACTTATTCTTGGAGAGAAGTTTTAAAAAGTAATTCATGTATTTACTGGGCATAAGTGTTTACTCAGCTACTCCATATAGTTTGTAGCTTTCTTTGGGGGCAGTTAAAGTCGCTTACAGATAGCAGACTATTGAATCCATGGTTGATAAAGTGAAGAGGTGATGTTCATCCCTTTGTGCAGGGATGAACAAAGCCACAGGAAAATAGTTCAGAAGAGTTAATCATAAGCAAAATCACAGAGGGGGCTTTGATATGCAGTGAAAGGACTTAGCATTGTTGACATTTTGTTATCAATTCAAAACATACTCAGTTTTACAAAGAGAATGACTGATGGATGAATAAAGAAGGTTGAAGTAGAATGACAGACAAAATGTTCTAAACACAAGGAAATTTGGTTATTAGTGTACAAGCAAGCTGCCATTCAGCAAACTGTACTGAGTGATAATAGCTAAAGGCAGCTGGATGTTGAATAATTTGTGGTTATCTGTCCAATTTGTCAACACCCTACTCTCATAGCTATTCCCAGAGCATCCACTGAGGATATCAGCAAAGTAAAGGCTGCAGGATTAAATCTTATTCCAGCAAAAATCCAGGACAGAAAGAACGACTAGACAGTTTCAGATAGACTCCAAGCTGTCTCACCA